>APFE030290169.1:208755-243363 GCA_000404065.3 Pinus taeda
CATGAAACAGAGCCGCTGCCTTTCATTAATCCTCTGTCAAAATATACAATGAAGAAACAGAGTTTCTTTCCCACAGTCACCCAGAAGTTACAAGCCAACCAACCCTTTGCAAATAGTTTGCATACAATATATAGAATGCGCCATGAGGAGATAGAATGCCCAAGGGTTGGGGAGTTACTCGAATCATTACAAAATGGAGGTGGAAAGCCAACCATTAGCTACAGGGGCAGTGTTACAGACATGACAAATGGCTTAGGTGACTGTTTGCCTTCCTTTGCCACTTGGATAGGAGCCAATCTGGAGTGAAAATACTTTAAGCTTTGCCTTATGTGCCAAAAAAGTGAAGTGTAGATGAGCGGGCCCACTTGTGGAAAGTCGCGAATCAAAATCTCGCGAAATGGAGGTAAATTTGGCCCTTTCCCTATATGCGCCACGCCAAATTCTATATGCGTCGCGCCACTTTGGAGCCTATTTTGAGGCACTTGCAGGAGTCCAAAATGTGCCCAAGTGTGCTTGTTGGAAAGCTTGGCCTGTCTAATTTCCAACCCAAGTGGAATTTCTTAATTTGGTGCTCATTTGCCCCTCCAAATCTTCACTCTCCCAAGACTGCTTCCTGTGTGTCAGAATAGGGGCAGAGAGGCCATTTTTTGGGTGTTTTTGGCCTCTTGGAGACTCAAATCATGCCCAAATTTCTTGTCCAAGCACTAGTAGTCGTGATTTTGCATGCTGAATCCAAAAATGCAAGCCATTTCCAATTTGGAGTTCCCAATCCTAAGCGTCGTGCCAGTGGCGCGGCACACAGGGAGAAAAAACCTGTGTTTTGACCAAAAAATTACCATGTGAACAAAATTGCACCAAATTTCTTGAAATTTGGGCTGGAGATTCTCTAAGAGGCACTATGTTGGGCCACAGAGGCTTCAGCCAAGATTCAAAGCCGATATTGCTCTTTTTGCCTCTTTTGTCTCTTGGTTGCTCTGCTCAATTTTGCCTTCAAGCTCCTTATCCGAGCCTTTCAACTCAAGTTTCGTGCCCTGTAATGATAAACCATCCTCCTCAGTATGGTTTTGTCTCTGTCGGCCTTCTCCAGCAGTCTCTCAAGGTGGATGTTGATCTGCTCTAGCCAGGACTCACGTCATTGTTTATCTCTTGCTCCAAGGTGGTGAGCTCGATCCTCCTTTGTTGGGCAGCTTGTCGATTCTCACGGATGCTTTGCAGCTCCATGATCTCATGCTAGTCCTCAAGCTGCTTGTTCCTCTGCTCCAGATACCTGATGATCCATTTGGCCCTCTCCACATTGAGTGACAAGTCTTGGATCTTCGTGTTCTGCTCCTGAATGGTCATCCTAAGTCTGACATTCTCCACATCTGCATCATCATCCTGAATGAGGATGAAGTCGGCCTCCTGTTCACCTGATGGCCCATCATCATGCATGGGCTTCTTGCCCTTGTCCTGTACCTATGTAGTAGATACCAGAAGCGAGGCCCCTCCCACCCCGGGTGGAGATAACACTCGCTTTGCTGCTGCAAACAAGTGCCTACTGCCTCTCTGATATGTCATGAATACTAGCATAGTCGTGGTCTCATGGTGCTCATACTGATGAGAAGGACCACCTATCTCATGCTCTACCTCTGATAGTACCTGTGCTGTGCTAAAGAGGTCATGGGAGATGAAGTCCTCCCAAGTAATACCCTACAATCCCAACTAATGATCCACCAAAATCCGGATAAGAGCAAAGTGATAAACACTGTTAAGTTGTTGCTGAGGGGTCTTATGCTGCATGAAGGTGTTCATCCTCTCTATGTTCTTGCAAATGAAAAATGGGAGGTTCATCATTTGCATCCTGGTAAAGTGCATGAGCAATCTGATGTGATAGGCATATAGACGAGAGAACCTCCCCTCACAGCTGAAGTATTTCATGATCAATTTCATGAGTGGAGCATACTCATCTTTCAAATATCTGAATGGAAAGACTCTTGTGAGTTGCCTCAAGAATCTGGCCTTAATGTAAGGCTCATAGTGTTTCCTATCCACCTTATTTTTCTTGTGCCACTGTTCTCCAACATTCGGTATGCCAGTTGCCACTGATATAGTTTCGGGTGTCAATGTGAAGGTGACCCCAGCCAAGATAGACTGACCTCCATGTAGGTGAAGCACAAAAAGACGGGCCAACTCATGATAAACTCTAATGTTAGCCACCCTTTGACAAAATTCAAAACATGATAGATGCTGGAAACATGACATGGCAAGAGGGCAGGCCTGCAATTCAGTGAGGGTAGTTGGCTCATCCATAACATGTTTTCCACTCTTGTGATGTCTCCTGGGAGCCTGTTCTTCTGAGGATGAATCACTTTGTGTCTCCATCTCATACTCTGATGAATGCTCAGATGCCATGACTGCTGTGCGTACTGTACTTGGGCTTCCCTTTGATGATGGTGTGAAACTAGGTGTTGTTGTAATATCTGTCAATTTGAGGGGCTTCACAAGCAATTTGAGGAAATTTGGCACGATTTCGGCCCTTTGTGGGTGTGCGCCGCGTGCCAAACCTAGTGTGCCATGCCCTGGGTGTGAACCGTACCTGTTGAAAATTTGCATTGTGGGGTGGCTTTGTGTGCGCCACGTCTGGTGTGTGCGTCACGCCCCTTTGTGTGTGCACCGCGCCCTGGAAACTGCCTCCAACTTGCTCCAAACACACACTTTGTTCTCTCAATGCTTTGCAATGTTTCCCTATGCACTTAATTTGCACAATGACTTTGATTTTGGTGGAAACTTGTATATAAAGGCTTTGAGGTCATGGGTTTAATTTTTTCCTCTTCAAAAACCCATTTTACTAATGTTGTGTTTTGACACTTTTTCACTGACTTAAAGCAATACTGAATTTCACTTTTCCCTTTGAAATTTTAGCTCAAATGATGAAATTTTCGGCACTCTTTGCAGGGATTGCACGACAGGGCATTTGGCCACAGAAACCATGACTGCATCTGAAGAAATCAACTGACGACTTTTTTGAAAATTTTATCACCAATGACACTGTTTGACTTTTCTTCAAAACAGAGTTTTGAAGAATAGTCGAAGTCTATCAACATGACGATGAAACTCTCTGAATCATAACTTTGTAAGGGCCTCACTCTGGCCTGCATGGCTTTATTGGATATGATTAAAGACCAAATTGATTAATCCCTAGACCTAATGATCGAAAATGACTTTTGTCCATTAAAGGACTAGACCTTGACTGTCATGAACTTTGGTGATCATTGACAAAAGACCTAAGCCAACAGGAGCTAGACATGAGGGGAAATGACTAGCATGACCTTTTCCGTCAGATTATGGCATGCCCCTAGCGGAATGCAGATGAGTGAATGGAGCGGGACTCCTGAAAATGAAATGCATAAAGAGTTTTGATCTCTGACAGAGGACTGACAAGACCGACTCTAACACACCGAGAGGGCTTCATCAAGACATCGGCTCACCATGGTTATGTCTGAGACAATAAATAGGCTAGAACTCATATAAATACAA
This sequence comes from Pinus taeda, assembly GCA_000404065.3. Classification (NCBI taxonomy): domain Eukaryota; kingdom Viridiplantae; phylum Streptophyta; class Pinopsida; order Pinales; family Pinaceae; genus Pinus; species Pinus taeda. The sequence goes on from APFE030290169.1 coordinate 212,272, forward strand.
TGTCCTTATTTGAGAATTGATTTACCAGATTTCTACTGTGGTTTACCATGACTGTGGCACCCTTACACTTGACTTTGGCTCCTACTGCGGCTTCCCTCTCCATCACTGCGGCTTTCTGTGGCTTGAATCTTCATCATTGTGGCTTGACTGCGGCCTCATGTCCTTATGATTATGGCTCACTTTACTATGACCTTCACCCTTGACTGTGGCCTTATCTCCAAGTGAGTTCATTGCAGTTACCCTTACTGTGGTTATGGACAGACTTCTCTATTGCTGTGGATAGACCCTTCCTCTTGATGCGTATAGAATTCTCCATGATTGTTTCTAGGGCTTCTGTATTTTAGATCTAGGGCCTCATTTTCAGCTAGGGCATCATCTAGGCCAACATACTCTTTTAGTGTCTTTCCTTCTCCAGAAACCCAAGACATGGAGAGGAGATAACATAAAGAGTGTGTGTAAAATGAATTTAAATTGTCTTCTATTTATACTAAAATGTAGATGATGAATATAAATGTCTATTGGGCTTCTGAGCCGACTCAAGTTGCTGGCCAACTTGACAATTTATTTTATAACATAAATAAATTCATAACTTCATAAATACTTATTAGAATCGGATGATCTTTAGATCAATCCTACACCTCTCGATGAGAGGGAACCAATAAAATTATCAGCTGCCATAAATAAGATGACCCACATGGAGTTTGGCCCAGTTGCCAATTTAACACCCCCTCTCAACTGGGGAGAACTCCATCTACTAATCCATATGTCCAACTGTACTATCTCTGCCATTAATTCCCTGCACTGCTCTGCTCAACTCTACTAAGCTCTACTCAACTCTGCTGGATCTACTCTACTCTGCTCAACTCTGCTAGCTCTGCTCAACCCTGTTGGCTCTGCTCAGCTCTGTTGGATTAGCTCTGCTCTGCTCAGATCTACTCTACTGAAACATGAAGAAGAAGAATTGATTGAGAATGTCTCATACCATTCTCCACTGACCCGAAGTCAGTCTCAGAGTGTGTACCACTAGTCCCAGACTAGTCTCAACCGACCCAAAGTCAGTGTCATAGTGGGTACCACTCATACTACTAGTCCCAAAACAGTATCATTAGTCTTAGAGTGTGTACCACTGGTCCTAGACCAGTCTCAACCGACCCGAAGTCAGCGTCATAGTGGGTACCACTCCTACTAATGGTCCCAGACTAGTATCATCAGTCTCAGAGTGTGTACCACTGGTCCCAAACCAGTCTCAACCAACCCAAAGTTAGCGTCATAGTGGGTACCACTCCTACTACTGGTCCCAAACTAGTATCATCAGTCTCAGAGTGTGTACCGTTGGTCCCAGTCTAGTCTCAACCGACCCAAAGTCAGCGTCATAGTGGGTGCAACTCCTACCACTGGTCCCAGACTAGTATCATTGATCCCAGATCAATGAAGGTCATCCTAGCATAGGGAGTACAGTAGATACAGTGATGCATCCATCGGTAATACTATGGTCCCTATCCTCATTTCCCTACTCATCGATCAGATGAGAGGTACTTCCCGTGAGTCCCAGACTACATGGGTAGGATGCCTCAACAGGAGAACTAATAAATCTTGTCCTCATAGGAGAAATAATCATCCTGCTAAACAAATGTCATGGAGAACATATCATCCAGACCTCACATGAGAACTAATCATCCTGCTACATAGGAGAGTGGATCATCCTATCCCACAAGAGAGCGAATCATTTTGTGCCACAAGAGAGCGAATCATCTTGTCCACAGGAGAGCGAATCATCCTATCCCAGTGCCCACCACCAGGGGAGGGTGAGTCATCCTGTGGTTGTATGTTGCTCCAGTAAGAACCGCAAGCCCCCAAAGCTCCCAGAGCTTAAAGTATGCAACATGTAGGACCCTTTTACAAGGGTCTCTCAACGACTCCAAGTTGTTTGGGAAAATAAAAAATTTGATCTTTCCCCAGGGCTTTGACAAAGTGTAGCGACCTGTACATCATCTCAATGTGATGGAGCCTCCTTGTTCGTTGACTTACCATATCCCAGATAAGGCAGTATCTGATGTCTATCTACTGGAGCAATAATTGAATACGAGATTCCTCAATAATCAAATCCCACCTCTGGTTGTCACAAAGAATCATAATGGTATTCATCATGTGTACTCATTGAAGAGTTTCCACAACCAGGCAACTTCATATGAGGTCATACTCATAGTTATGTATCCGATCTTGGCCTTGCTTATAACAACCGAATTCTACTTCCTGCTCACCCATTATATCAAAGAAAAATCCAAAGAGAACTAGCATTGAGAAGTGCTCTAGTGATCCTCCACACTGCCTGCCCAGTGAGCATTCAAATAATCATGTAGTTTTCATATTTTCGACAGTGTATCTAGATCCATGAGAGATTGTGCCCCGAAGATATCTCAAAAAATTCTTGGCACCAATCCAGTGAGGCTCAACCAAATATGATCTCACCATGCTAACTGTAAAACATATGTCCGGAATCCAACTCCCTCTTACTTATACAAATGAGAGGGTCTACACTTGTCAGAAATAGTTCGTCTGCATCAGGTGCTGGTATGAGAGATCTATTATCCACATCCTTCAGGTAATGGTTTGGATTGGTTTCAAACCTAGTGAATCTCAGCTTCATGAAACAGCTATCAATCCTCTCATACTACGCCTAGGGTGTTTTGCTTCAAGCCATAGAGGGATTTCTTCCACCTGTATACATGAGATTCCTGTTCATGAATCTCAAACTCCATGGGTTGTTCCAAACCTATGGCCCTGCTACATGAGGGGAATGGTCCCCTTGTAAGATTTTTCTTCGGTACATCTCAGGCATGTACTTTCATGTTCCTTTTGAATTCAGGCTTCCCAGTCACCATTTGACTCACAGACCTCCAGTGCTATGTGTCAATGGACATGGTCCCCAGTGGACTTCCTACAACCCTGAACTCAAAAACATCTTCGAAAATTCTATTTTCAAACGCATACCTTTCCATTGACGAATGCCACCATAAAACCTTTGACTTCCATTCCCTTTTCAAGATAGGTGGCATCGGCTCCAAGTGTAATCCCACGATTGTTTCCATCTCTACCAAATTAGAAAGTGCACCCTTCTATCTGATAAAGTGCCTTGAAGCACTACAATCAATATGCCAAATTCCCAAAGAATCTGAAGGAGAGGGTCAATACAAGATAACACTTCTTTATCTTATCAGAAACAATGTTTGATTCTTCATACTTGGGGTTCCTTGCTTTCTTTGAAGAGTCAACCATTTTTCCTTGATGAACTGAATTACCTATCATTCTTTTGAAGATGTCCCTGGAATGATCATCAAGTGATGTGTCCCTACCATTTGGACGCTCCTTCTCATAATGGCCGAACTTATTTCAACCAAGGCATTCTTCTTTCCTTCCACCCTTAAAGCCGAACTTCCCAATGAAGTGATCTTTAGATGGGCCATCTGAAACTTCCGCTACGCCATTATGATAATATGCTCTGCATTGAATTCACCCTTTGTGAACTTAGAAGAGAGATGTGGAACCGATTGATCCTTTTGTCTTGTCCCTATTGTCTTTGGTGATTGCTCTTTCACTCTTGCTTGGGCATTGTCTTCACCTCAGCTCTGATACCATGTTAATTTTAGGTATGTTCTATGCTAGAGCAATTTATTTAAATTTTCACAGTTAGCAATCACATTAGTATTAAAGTAAACTACAGATAGAACATAAATATAAATTGCAAAAGACAAGCCAAGACAAGAGGCGCAAGATGTGGCGCTAGCTAGGGACAAACTCCAATGTGGGCAAAACCTTAATCAATTCTTCTTTTATGTTCTTCAAAGTTCAGTAGAGAGAGAGAGGTAGTACATTTAGAATAGAAGTCAATATTTTGACTTTCGATATCGGATGAAATCAGTTGAAGACATATTGCTTCAACTGATTCTCTAAGGTGGCTCCTTCCCCTATCATAGTGCTGCCTATTGTTCATTTGCTGCACATAACTGTGTGACACCATGTTGTACTGTCACATGTTTTGAACCTAGATAAATGAGCTTCTCCTGCTCTCATCATCATGCTACTCCTTATTATACTGCATCTTCATCATTATTGTCTCATTCATCATCATGTTTCCCATGTCCATGATCTCATTCATCATCATGCTACCCATGTCCATGATCTCATTCATCATCATGTTTCCCATGTCCATGATCATCATGCATCACCATGCTGCCCACGTCCATGATCTCATTCATCATCATGTTGTCCATGTCCATGATCATCATGTTGCCTTATAGTGTTTCTTTTCTTCAATGCAGCTATTAGAAAGGGCCTCCAACTGCTGGCTATGGCCTGCGACCTAGCCCAGTAGTGGACTGAGATTTAGGTCTCCTCAATCTTCTAGGACAAAACCACTGAGAATATTGTTTGCACTCTCACCAAAGATATCTATAGCTATGCCTAGATTGTATTGTTATGACCCTTCTTCTCACACCATGTCTAGACTGTAGTCATGACAAAGGTAGTGATCATCAAGTAGGTGACTGTGTATAGAATGATCACAGTCATGAATGGTTCTACCCATTATGCTAAGACCACCAAGAGGGCTCCATCAAGATAGTAGCTTAGCGTGGTTATGTCTAAGACTATAAATAGCCTAGTACTCATATAAATACGATGTCCTTATTTGAGACTTGATTTGCCAGATTGCTACTGCAGTTTACCATGATTGTGACACCCTTACACTTGACTGCAGCTCCTACTACGACTTCCCTCTCCATCACTATGGATTTCTGCAGCTTGAATCTTCATCACTACGGCTTGACTGTAACCTCATGTCCTTATGACTACGGCTCCCTTTACTACAACCTTCACCCTTGACTGCGGCCTTATCTCCAAGTGAGTTCATTGCGGTTACCCTTACTACGGTTATGGACAGACTTCTTTGCGGCTGTGGATAGACCCTTCCTCTTGCTGTGTATAGACTTATCGATGATTATTTCTAGGGCTTCTGCGTTTTAGATCTAGGACCTCATTTTAAGCTAGGGCATCATCTAGGCCAGCATACACTTTTAGTGTCTTTCCTTCTCTAGAAACCCAAGACGTGGAGAGGAGATCACATAAAGAGTGTGTGTAAAATGACTTTAAATCCTCTTCTATTTATACTAAAATGTAGATGATGAATAGACATGTCTATTGGGCTTCTGAGCTGACTCAAGTTGCTGACCGACTTGACAATTTATTTTATAACATAAATAAATTCATAACTTCATAAATACTTATCATAATCGAATGATCTTTAGATCAATCCTACACCTCTCTATGAGAGGGATCTAATAAAATTATTAGCTGCCATAAATAAGATGACCCACATGGAGTTTGGCCCTAGTTGCCAATTTAACACTTGTTAACCATGCCTTCACCAACATGGGCCAACCAATGTGCCGATGGCTGCATTTGAAATATCACTTATTGTGAGTAGGCCCATGCACTATTTATCTTAGGAGTAGGAGTAGTGTTTGATTTCTTGTTTTCTTTGCTTTCATGTCTTGCTTTCATTTTTCTTCTGTCCTTTGCTTGCTTGTTTGTTTGCTTGTTACGCACACGTAGGATTAGTTTCAGATGAAACTGTGTTTTGATATTGAGACATGAAACAATGTTTAGTTACTTGTATATTCCCTCTCTTTGTGAAGATATTGCGTTCTTTCAATCGATGATACCGTAATGCAAAATACATTATGTTAAGAGTGAGTCTTGGTGAAACACAATGCTTGCACTTTTAACTACATTAGGGGAGTTTTGAGGTCTAAAATGGGTCTCCTAAGGAAATTATAAAATAATAGTGGAAATAATAAAATAAAATAAGATTAGATTACATCATCAAATTTTAGAGGGAAAAAAGAAAAAACTATTTTTTCAACTTATCGCCCTATGGGTTTACTCAAATTTCGAGCAAAAGCACTCGTTAGATGCATAATTTGATTCCTCATCCAAGGATTAACAATGTTGCATACTTTTGATGGACCCTGCTGCATGAAAAATGAGAAGTACATGAAAAATGTGATTGCAATCATGTTTTTTCATGTATTTGTCATTTTTTGTGTAGTAGGGTCCATCAAAAGGATGAAACATGAGTACTCCTTGAATGAGGAATTAAATTTTGCATCCAACGAGTACTCCCGCTCAAAATTTGAGTAAATCTTAGGGAGATAAGTTAAAAATACGAGTTGAAAAAATAGTTTTATTATTTTATTATTTTTTATGTTTTTACTTTTTTACTCCAAAAATGGTGAATCATTCCTCATGGTTGACATCATCATCTTGAATCCTATCAGTTCTTATACATTTTATTTTTGTTGTATATTTTTCTTAGGAGGCCCATTTTAGACCTCAAAACTTCCATAATGGTACCGCCTAATCTAGTCAGTTTTTCTAGATTCAGTTAACCCTTGTTAGCTTAGTCAAGTAGAGTAAGGTGAGGGGGAGAAAATTAACAAGTATGTCAGAGGTATATATAATATAATTCTCTAAAGGGACAACCTCTTATGCTCTCAATAAATCGGGATTCCTCTTCTACCTCATGAAATAAATAAGTGCCTATGCATAGTTCTCTAAAAAATGAAAAATGAAAAAATAAATAAATAAAGGTGAAAGAAGGGAAAGGCTTCATACGAAAAGAGGTGAAGCAAGTAACTCTGTCAAGGTACTATCTAGGCTTGTTGGCAGCTGAGTGATGCTTGTGTCCTGAAGTGACTCCGCTAGGGTACTGTCCAAGCCTGCTGGCAGTGGAGCAACATAAGAGATGAAACTTAAACTCTGAAAATTTACATTATGTTGGGCATGGCCCAACTTGGTACAAGTTTTGTGTAAAATACCCCGCGAAAGAAGGAGAAGACCACGTAGAGCTGGTGAATATATATTCATTGCGCAGACTTTTAGGGCTTTGGGGATGGGATAAAGTGCTTCTTTTGTAATGGGTATCGGGTATTAATACTTGTTTTTTGGATCCATGGTATGTGGACCATGGTTTTTGTAAAGATGAAATGTATTTAAGGATGTGTAATACCTTAGTGAAAGACTGTAGCAATGTTATGTAATATCATAAGTGAATTGAATCTCTGTATTTGCATTTGTAGTCTGTAGTTTTGGGGAAGGCTCCGTAGCTAAGTGCATGGAGGCTTGGAAGAGTCTATAGCTGAGTGCACAAACCACCTATAGCTAGGTGTGTAGGTCGAAGAAGTGTATGTATTGAAGACATATATTAATAAAGAAGAAGTTTTGCGAAGAATTGTATATCTTTCTGTGTTCAGTCTTCTTTGTTGTTGGTATCGTTATGTATGTTTCTCAATGAATTATGCAAAGAACTATAAAATATATTGTCATTGTTAGAGTTTATGGGTTTAATGTGATTATGCTAAATTAATCATCTGCGTGAATTTCTTATGCACGTGAAGTTATATGATCAATATAGAGTAGAAGTAAACACACGGTGCCATTGCACGGATATCCCTTCGGTTGCAAAAGCCTAGTTCTATAGCCTTCCATAACTCCTTTGGGTGAGACTACGATTTTCTCGCATGTTATTACCAAAAGGGCCATTAGTTGAGGGTTTTGTTGGTGCACAACATACTTTGAACCTAGGTCAAGCCCCCTCAGACCAATAAATGGTTCCATGCTAGGTTGCTTAAAGGGATATGATTCAGCGTCTGTTGAAGAAAGAAATCCAGGAGTGGGTTGAACAAAAAGAAAGAGAATTTGTAGAAAAAAGGAACAAAAACCCACGTTTATCAATTGAAGCTTGGTTGTAGAGATATATCTTCGAAGATCAATACGAGATTTTCTTTGGTTCGTTCCACATTGAATTGCTTGAGTGGATATCTGAGTTAGCTAAGAATAAGATTTGTTTCAAAGGTAAGGAACCTAAGGAGTTTTACCCTGATTTGATACAATGACTCAAGGGAAGTGATAACAGTATCTCAAGGGCTGTCGATTTCTAGATCGATAGCATTTTGGGAGGATTTATCACTGAGTTCACGATATACCAAATTGTGTCCAATAACAAAGCTGAATGAAGATTCTTCAAAGGACCACGAGGTAAGTTCTTAAATTCTCTAAAGATCTGGATTAAGATGTTATTGTGTGAAAAGGGGATTCTTCGGAAGTAGTCAGATTAATATTTGGTCAAAGAAGAAATAAGTTAGAACTAGGAGCTATACGAAGTGGGAAACGATATATAATAGATCTAAAGAATTTTATTGAGACTGATTATAACCCTCTGTTAGGATTTTAGAACAAAGAAGAAATAAGTAATCCTACAACCTCATGATATTCCTTTACCCATCCAGAAGGTGCATTGAATGAAAAGAATAAGGTCGTCTTTGGGATTCCCCATCCATCCACCCCTCTCACACCCCATCCCCCTCCCCATACTGCCCATACGACTCTACCTCCACCTCCCTCTCCACCTAGCCCCCTGAGAAGAATAATGGTTGATGACACTAAGCTACCTGTCTTTAGAGGACTAGGAATAGATGACCCTGACTAGTTTTGGTTCGTAGCTGATGCAGTATGGATGGAAAGACAAATCATTAATGATGATGTAAAGAAGGTGCAACTCTCACATCGCTGAGGGAGAGGGAACTGACATGGTATATGAAATACTTCACGAGTAAGTCAAATGCTACATTTGATGAAATTAAGAAAGCCTTGGTAATAGAGTTCAAGAAGCCAAAATTAGAATCACAGTGTATCACAAAGCTAAAAGAGATCAAGAAAGCACCAACTAAATCTGTGTGGGAATTGGATGAATGATTCAAGGTTTTGATGGGTCAAGTGAACTTTGAGGTACCCCCACAACAACATAAGGAATGGTCCATAGCCATGCTACTACCACATATTAGGTTACCATTAATGTAATAAAAGATCACGATGCAAGATGAAGCATTGGATAATGCGATGAAGTTGGAAGCTTCGCCGGTTGGAGATACTCTCCAGGAGTACAACAAATACAAAATCAACTAGCTACGTTGATTTGAGAGTTGCAAGATCTAAAGAAGTGTAAAGAAGTCAAACTAGAAAGATTAGAAATGTGGTGTACATAATGTAAAGCAGAAGGTCATTACAAGGATCAATGTCTTGTGATCAAAGATTATATTGTAAGTAGAGCGCCTAATCCAGTAAATCTAGTTCTGTGGTGCGAGATTTGTAGGGTGCGAGGTCAATATCGCTTTGAAGACTACTACCTATTACATAAATATATACAGACCCCAAAGCAGATATTTTGTAACTTCTGTAGATCAGTAGGCCATGATGAGAAGAATTACATAAGTTATGAATTAATTATGGAGTGCACTGCTGATAGCTATAGACTACAAGCTGAAGGGTACACACATGAAGAGAAAGGTGAACATGCTGGTCGGGGAGGATTTCAAGGATGAGGAGGAGGAGGAGGAGTAGGAGCTAGCCAAGGACAAGGCCAAATTATCTGTTACAACTATGAACATGCAGGACACTTCATGAGAGGCTGTCAGAACCCGGTGACAACCTACAATTACTGTAAGTCTTTTGATGATGTCATAGAAGAATTTCCCATCCTTATTGCAAAGATGAAGGAGAAAAGAAACCAGCAGCCTGCAAAAAATGTCCAAATGATGAACGTTGAGCCAAGATAAGATCAACCGTGCATCGAAATTGTAACAAGAAGTGAAACCGCGAGTGGAAATGATAAGGAGGATGGGAAAAAGGAAGTTGTAGCTACATGGTTAAGGAAGCCCACTGAAAAAGCTCCCGTATTTGATATCTTGAAGGAAAAGAAAGCATTCATGGAGGCGAGACAAATTTTTATGGATGATGGGGCCTCGAGCTCTACTACACAACTGACTCAGAAGGATAACCACGAGATAGTACCAGTTGCGACACAGGAGGTGGATTTGAATGTTTTGAAGTATTTTCTACAGACCTGCATGAAGGTGTTAAGGAATCCAAAGGTTGTGGATGGATTATAGGAACCAATAGAATCATGTATTTCTAAGGAGGTACCACAGAGTGAGATGCATTTAGTGAATAATTTGTATAGACACAAGAAGAGAACGAGGAAAGAAATGAGGCTTACAACGCAGATTGGAGAATATGACATGGGTCAGGTAATCTTAGATCTGGGATCTGATGCCAAGGTCTTGCTAAGGAAAACTTGGTAATTGATGAGTAAGACAAAGATGAAATGGTCTACTATTTGGCTAAAGATGGAAAATCAATAGAACATATTACCCCTAGGAAGGTTGTCTAATTTCACAGTGGCCATCGATGGAGTGCGCACTACCATTGACTTCGAAGTAATTGAGATAGTAGATGATCGTAATATTTACCCTGCATTGTTTGGATTGCATTGGGCATTTTATAACATGGATATAATTAATTTGAAGAAAAGGAAAATGATATTTGAAAGCAATAATACGAGGGTTATTGTTCCATTGGATCCATCATAAGGGGTGAGGTATACATAGCCTATCAAAGAGGAATATAGCACGGATGACGTTGATAATATCGATCAGATCACAATGAAGGAAGAAGAATAGACCAATCCCATTGCAGATGGAAAGATGACATGGTAGCATCATAGTTCCTATACCTCAAATTCAGAAGAGGAATTGGAGAATTGGTAGAATAGATTGCATGAAGTGTCTACAAGGCGATGTGCAAGAATCACTAAAGTAGTGCATTTCATGACAACTGAGGTACATGACTTACCTTTATATGATGGTTTGGGTGATGTGAATAATTTCTTTAGAGATTATAAAAGATGGGTACCAGAATGTTACAGACTATTAGCACTAGATCAAGCACTGATGGCTACACCTGATAGATGGTGGGGTGCGCATAAGAAGAATATAGGATATTGGTAGAAATGTAGGAGGTTGATGTGGGTAATATTTGGACAAGTAGAAACAGAGCTCAGAGACAAGTATGATGTCTAGAATGATCCTAGAGACCATATACAACTCCATATGGAATCTTCGGGAGAAATTCCGCGAGAGGAATGGGTGCATGACTGCATCCATACCTTAGAAACAATCCCTCAGAACTGGTATTTGGAAACAAAACTTCGACATGGCACTGCTAGATGGGCAAAAATGGTGGATGGATTTGTGATGACATTTAGATTTGAAGATGATTGTCCACATATAGATGCAACTCTGAATATATTTAAGAAAATTATTTTTTGAAAACAAATTTCCAGTCACCTGGCAACCTAATTGGGTTGCATAGATCCATAATATGATAGAATTCTATAATCTGAATGAAGACGAGGATGAAGATCCTCGTAACATTGATATCAAAGAGTTAGAAGGACATCGTGAAGTAAATGGACTTGAGATAGAGATGCCTGATATAATGAAGGCATTGAAGATGAGGAAGGTGAATATAGGGTCAGAAGCTGAACCAAAGTATGCAACCATAGGAGATTACTGGGACAAAGACACTGTTAGAAAGATAACATATTTTTTTCTTGAATACTAAGAGTTGTTTCCCACTAAATTTTCAGACATGAAAGGCATCATAGGGGATTTGGGAGTTATGAGGATTCCTTTGAAGCCTAATGCGAAGCCTTTTAAGTAGAGGCCTTATAAACTGAACCCAAAGTATAAGGAAGAGGTAAAAGAAGAATATGACAAGATGTTAATAGTGGGGATAATTGAACCTCTTCGAAGAGTCTGAATGGGTAAGTCCCATGGTAGTTCAGGAGAAGAAGGCGAAAGGTGAAATTAGAATCTACGTGGAATTGAGGAAGTTGAATGATGCATGCCTACATGACCCTTTCCCTAAACCATTTATAGATGAAGTGTTGGATAATGTAGGAGGACAAGATGCTTACTCTTTTACAGATGGCTTCTCAGGGTATCATTAGATCAAAATTGCAACAAAATATAGATATAAGACAACATTTGCCACAGAATGGGGTTCCTATCAGTGTACAGTGATGCATTTTGGGTTGAAGAATGTACTTTCTATTTTCTCTAGGGTTGTAATTGCAACTTTCAAGGAATACATACACAAATTTTTGGAATTTTACTTTGATGATTGGACAATATTTACGCTATTAACGAAGCATGTGGAAAGCTTAAGATTGATGCTGGATACATGTAGGCAGTATCAGGTATTGTTGAACCTAAAGAACTACATATTTTGTGTGCCATTTGGAATATTGTTGGGACATGTGGTTTGTAAACAAGGATTGATGGTGGATCCGGTGAAGATTGTAGCCATTGTGAACCTGCCAACACCAAAAATGGTAAGACAATTGCGTACTACCCTAGGACACACTGATTATTACAGAAAGTTTATAAAAGGATATGTGTAGATAAATATGCTAATGGAGAAATTGGTGAAGAAGGCTGTGACCTTCTAGTGGGATGAAGAATTCCATAAGAGCTTGGATGTGTTGAAAGAGAAGATGGTAACTGCGTCGATTCTAGTTTTCCTGGACTGGAAGAAAGAGTTTTATGTGCATGTTGATGCATCTGCATAGCTTTGGGAGTAGTACTAGCGCAGTCGAGAGCAAGGGATATTGATCATCCCATAGAATTTGTAATTAGGAAGTTATCTAAGGCCGAAAATAATTACAACATGACAAAAAGGGAGGGGTTATCCATGGTGTATGCACTTTAGAAGTTCAAACATCACTTGTTAGGAGCACATTTTAAAATGTTCACATATCATTCTGTGTTGAAGTACTTGGTGAATAAACCTATTCTAGAAGGGAATATTTGTTGATGGTTATTATTATTCCAAGAATATGACTTCAAAGTTATAATGCAATCAGAAAGATTGAATGTTGGGCTTGATCCCCTATCCAGGATAGAGACATGAGAAGAACCTAAAAGTATTGAAGATAATTTTCCCGATGCACAATTGTTTGCAGTTAAATTCGTAGATGATCGCTTCGCCGATATTATTAAGTTTTTGTCCATAGGAATGACATCTATGGAGTACACTACAAATCAAAAGAAGGAATTGGTGGTTCGGGCAGCTGATTTTTTGTTGATTGCAGGACACTTGTATAAAATGAGACCAAATGAAGTACTACGTAGATATGCCCCTAAACATGAAAGACAAAACATTATGACAGAAGCTCATGGAGGAGTCACAAGTGGGCATTATGTAGGAAAAGCCACTACGCAAAATATTTTGAGAGTCGGGTTATGGTGGCCTACAATGCATATGAAATGAAAAGACTTTTGTCAAGCATGTGATGTATGCCAAAGGACATGAAATCCATCTAGAAGAGATGAAATGTTGCTAGTACCATAGGTGACTTTGCAGGATTTTGATAAATGGGAAATTGACTTTGCTGGACCTATCAATCTGTCGGGAAAAAGGACTGGTGCAACATATATCATCACCATGATTGATTATTTGACAAGGTGGGTCAAGGCAAAAGTAATAACGGATTGTAGCACATAAACCACTGCGAAGTTCATTTTCGAGTATATATTGTCAAGATTTGGATGTCTAGAGATCTTGATGATTGACCAAGGGACACATTTTTTGAATAAGATGATTGAAGCACTGACTGAGGAATTTCAAGTTTACCATCAGAAGATCACTCCCTATCATCCTCAGGCAAATGGGAAATGGAATATTTCAATAAGATTCTAGAGAATGCATTTACTAAGGTGTGCAATGTAAACAAAGATGACTAGGACTTGACGATTCCAGTGACATTGTGGGCATACTGAATGACATCCAAGAAATTGAAAACAAACATATGTTTCAAGTTGGTATATGGACAAGAAGCAGTTATGCCAATGGAATACATTGTGCTGAGTCTGAGAATTGCAGCTGTCATAGATATGTAAGACCTCGACATGATGAATGAAATAATGTCACAGATACTAGATTTAGAAGAAGACAGATTCATAGAAGGATTCCATTAGTAGGTGAAGAAAGAAAGGGAGAAAGCTTGACATGATAGGCACATCAAGAAGAATATATTTCATGAAGGGGATCTTGTATTATTATATGACAATAAGTTCGCGAAGTTCCTGGGAAAATTCAAAATGCATTGGTTGGGGCCATATATCATTAAGAACATTTCAGATGGTGGTGTTGTTCATTTCGTGAAGTTGAATGGTCAGATGATTTTAGGATGAGTGAATGGTAGTAGATTGAAGATATATAGGGATGACTATGTCCCTAGAGCTTTGCACTGAAAAATGAAGGAAAGGAAGTCTTAGTTCCATCTACAGTTGAAAGTGGGGACGAGGCTATAAACTACTTTGGAGGAAGGGACTTCACCAAAGGAAGATTTTTGCATGATACTCAGAAATATGATGAAGTTCAAAGGAGTTGCAACGAAGAAGAAATGACTGTGTCAAAGGGGAATTGTGATGAAGTTAGCCGAAAATATAACCGTTGGAAGGAAAAATGGCACCGTTAAAAGGAAATTACCATTGAGAGGCACAAGAGAAAAGCATTTATGAAGCACAGTTGGATGTATCTAGCCCATAACCACATTAAATGAGCCAAATCTAAGCCAATCATGAGCCCAAGAATTCAAAATTGTTATAAAAATCGCATCCCATGCCACATTTTACACTTCGCTGCCTAGAGAGATCAGAAATTGCATGTAAGTGAAGAAGAGCTATTGCATGTATCAATGGATTTGGGAAGAATTGGTGAGGATATTTACAAGGAAAGGGCTAACTGGTATCATGGAGTCACAAGTAGGAAAGGCCACAGGGGCAAATGTACCCATGTCCCCCTGACGTGCTTAAGGTCGTCAAGAAATGTGCCTGTATAGCTGCAAGCACAATCACAAGCACAGACACAACCATAATCTTAGCCGTAGAAGACAAAGCAGAAGAGACTAGGTGAGGTCTCTACAACAAAATTAAGAACATCAACATGGAAGAAGATGCAGAAGGAAGTGAAAGCAAAGAAGACAAAGGACAAAGGAAAAAAAACCAACACAGAAAGGAAAGACATTGATGCAATAGGACAGACCTTAGTAGGTCCATGACAGTGAGGAAGAATTTGAGTTTCAGTGGAAGGAGATAGAGGATGTGGAGATTCCTTTGTGCTCCCAGCGTACATGCCACCAAGAAAGTCAGATGCAAAGTTAGTTAGGGAGCCAAAGGAAGGGAAATTTGATACCTACATGCAACTATTGCCAAAGGAGGTGCCTTTTGAAGGAGAAGTGTTGGGGAAGGTCCCCAATCTCAAAATGGAAGATTGGGATTTCAATGACAGAAGAAAATTCCTGCAGTTTGAGCCTAGTAAGTACCTGAAGAAATTTTAATACACAGATAGTGAAGTTATGATCTGAAAATCACTCATGAATGATCTCAGTTACTTAATTAATGAATGAAGGTATTACAAACTCATGTGCTGGTGTGTTTCTATGTTATCTTAGGCAACGGATTGATCAGATTGCAAAATACACAGACACTGGAAAATGGAAAACAGTAAGAGAAACATAGTAAGCAAGTACAAGAACACAACAAATTAATAAGGAGTTCACCCAATCCTCCCGGGCTACGTCTTCGGTCCAACTTTCAGTGGTGGCCTTCTTTTATTGTGTCTTAAAGCAGAGTTTTTACAACGATGAGCTCAAATTTAGTCTCTCGAAATAGAGGATGCTTAGTGGGGTGTTTCTTGGATTCCCCAAGCCACTAGAGTGCACAGACTCTTTCTTACTAAGTCTCGACTTCAACTGGTCTTGATGGGATGAGTCCAATTTGGTACAAAATTCCTGACAGATATCCTCATAGGGATTGCTCGAACCTCTCAAGCCTTCTCTCTGCTCGATGCTACCTTACTCTGTAGGTTAGCTTGGTGCTCTGTTTTCTGCTTCTTGCTTATTCTCTGTTCTATCTCTCTGTCTCACTGTCTCCTTCTTTCTTACAGTGCTTGCTTGTTTCTGTTCCCTGTCTGTCCATGGCTTAAAGCCAATTTGTCTCATGACTGTTCGCTTCCTCTTCCACCCCTTTTGATCGCCTGCTACTATTCACTTGGAGTTCCCTGCCTTTGTGTCATCGCCACTATGTAACGTCTTGCAAGGAAGTGGCCACTTGTCCTCTCATGAATTGTGCCAGCTCTTCCTCAAACAGTTCGGTATTTCGGTTACACTGTGTAATGATTCATCCGCCAACTCAGCGGTCAAAGCAGACTTCAGAATTTTATACGCCGCAACTTAATTCTCCCTCCAGATCTGGTCATTCATCAGGCGAATCTCTGCCGTCAGATTTGGAGCCCCCAGATCCTATGATGTTCGCTCTTATCACATGGTTGACTTGCTTGACCATTAGCCCACGATGAGAGGCGGTTTTCTCTCTCATCCACTGGACACGCATTGTGCAATGTGTGGAATCGCTTGTTCTCTTGCAAAATCCACTTACTACCCAACATGCCTTCGATATTCCACCGGTTTTGGAGCCCGGGGCCCACCTTTTGCTTTAGCAATTTTCCTACGGTTTCCCAACTTCCCATGTGACCGAGTGCTCGGGGCATTAGAAACGACCTCCGTTTTTTGACCCGAACTTCCTAACTACTAGTTTGCATCCTGCGCGGTCTCCATGGGCCTCGGTCAGCGCGCTTTGACTGAGTTCCTTGTCATTCCTTACTGGCTACAAACTGCTACTCTCCAGAGGTCTTCCTGATAGCTCATTGTTCACAAGTTTGAAGTCTATCCTGATTTGATACAGTCATAGAACTCTAATAATTTTCATGGATCCAATTCGGATCAAGTTACAAGATTAGAACCACAAGAATGGGTTGTGGGAGTGTAAAGAGAAAGGATTTTGAACATGCTAAATGTCCCATGGTTTGGTCAAATCCCATTCAATACAATCTGTGCACGACAAATCCTTGCACTGGAGCATGACAATTGCATTTGGCTAGGGATGAGGATCCCTATTGATGATATGATCATTAGAAGAATAACAATGCTACCATATCAAGGAAAGGACCCCGCAGATGAATTCATGGGTAAAAACAAAGACAAGGAGATGGCCTAGATGATGAAAGAAAAGTTTAGGTTAGTAAGGAAACACCGCGGATATGAGATAAACTCTATCGAGGATCAGGGTGTGCGCTTCACCCCACATATTGTTTGGTCAATTTAGAGTGTCCTAAATTGCTACATTTAATTGTCAATCTAGGATTCGTAAGCTGATGAAGTGTGGCGCACTATATGTGCAAGATAACCTATCTCTTACTTTTTGTCGTATTTGATTTTTATTCGTTTTGGGGGTTTTTATCTTGGTTGGCTTCCTAATGTGAGAGGGAAATTCTAAAAGATAAGTATGGATATAAATGTTCAAGGCAATGATGTCCTTTATAATGATTTCCCAAACTTCAAACTTCCAAAGGGGTTTAAAACATGCAATTAATTCCCAAAAGAAAATGAAAATGTGCCACTATACTAGTCAAACAAATAGTGAACTATTGATCATGGAACCATTATCCCTGCTGCTATCTAAATACAAAAGAAACTGTACTCAAAGAAATCCAAAAAGTGTAAGCAAAGTAAAGCTAAAATCAAATTACATCAATTCATACTCTGACCCCTCGCCATTAGTCTCGCTATGGCTTTCGGAGGTAATAATAAACAACTTGAGCAATCTAATATCTAATTTGCAGGAAAATAAGCTAATATCAAATTACACACATACTTCAATCCCTCACCATTAGTCTTGCTATGGCTTTCGGAGGTAACTGAAAATGACATGAGCAATTCAATAACTAACTTGCAGAAAAATAAACTAATATCAAATTACACACTCATACTTCAATCCCTCACCATTAGTCTCACTATGGATTTCAAAGGTAACTGAAAATGACATGAGCAATTCAATAACTAACTTGCAGAAAAATAAACTAATATCAAACTACACACTCATACTTCAATCCCTCACCATTAGTCTCGCTATGGCTTTCGGAGGTAACTGAAAATGACATGAGCAATTAAATATCTAAACTAACTAATAAAGCCAATGAACAACACTGAAATAAACAAAACAGTGCTGGAGTTAAAAACTAAGAAAAATAAATCAACAGAAAGATAAGACTGTTTCCATGTCATTAGTCATTTTAAAACTATGTGCAAATGCCCGGGTTGCCTACTATAATCTGGAACAAAGACACTAATCAGTTAACAACATTATAAAAGCATGTAAAATTATGGACAGAAATAAAACGTGAATACCATAAGCAATGCAATATATACACGTGAATGATTATGGCATAAGGAACGTAAAGAAATAAAGCATGAAACTATACAGCAATAAACAAAACCTCGGTGTGTACAGGGGCCCTCTGCACAACCTTGGGCAGTCAGCTATCAACCACGAATTGAGCTTATAAACATAGTCTTCTCATGTATTCAAAATGCAGTCATAACATAGAAATAAGGTCACAGTACAGTGGGCTCGTTAACAGTCAGAATTACATTACAAAAGCTAACTAATATGCATATGAGAATGCATTATTTATAGCAGAGGATGACATAACTACTTTCCTACAATCTGCGCTGATAAGAGACATGTGAACGACCACGTCCAACAATCTAGCATTATGGCTGCCGTGAAGATTAAATCTTTGGAGGGTGGCTACTGGCTTCGGCTTATGGAGCAGTCCACAAGTGTTGATATGTCCCCTGAGATTTAGGAACAGCCACGCAAGTCTTCACGTGGTGAAAAACAAAGTTCTGTCACTGTAGGACTCTTAGGTTGACCACCGCTTGACTACCTTTGACCATGGCCTCTTTTAATGAATTCGACTGAGCCAATAGGACTCGGTCCATATCCACATCGTTTTCAACTTGCCCATGTGGCTTAATTTGCCTGAAGACACCTGCAATATAGACTTTAACAAAACAGCTACGGAAAGTTGAGCTGGCTGCGGAAAGTGAAAAGATTCCGCAGCTCATAAGCAAAAATCTAGTTCAAACAACAACACAAAGACATAGTCAATAAACCACTTTAAATGCTCTTTTATAACTAATATGCAATGATACTGATGACTTAGGAGGTTCAGATGAATGGAAAGAAGCTAGAAAAAGGTGTAGGAAAGATGCAGTTTGGACTCAACATACCCCCACTGTGAAGTGTTGCATGTCCTCATGCAACCAAAATTTTGACTATCCCCCCTTCAAATCGTATGTTCTGAAGCTTCTGCCAGTACATCTAGCCCTCTTCCTCTCTTTCTTGGTGCTGCTAACATCCTGGGCTTCTTCATCAAGCATATGAATTTAAGGTTGATCAGTGCTCTACTTATCTTCTTGCACTTTTTCTTCAATTTCTTGTTCTTTTTCTGCCAGAGCCCAAGATGTAGCATGGTATTATCATGGATGATCTTGTCCAATTTGCTCTACTCTTTTAGTGCTTCATTTTCATTTTTAATATGTCTATTTAAAACCTCCAACTCAAAGACTTCTTGTTTCAACGATTGGACTAGAGCTTCTTGTGCTGTGTGAGGCTGAGTGGATGAAGTGCTGGGACTTGTGGCTATTCTTTCTAAGGATCTATGTAATCATATAGCTCTTGCTGCTTTGGATCTATCTCGGGTGTCGTTTTCCTTGGGTTGTCCCCAAAATGCTGTGGAGGAGAATTGTCTTCAAAATCTGGCCGAAAAGGACTCATTTCAACATCTTGAGGACTAGTTTCAATGTTTGGCTGAGAATGAGGTGGACTACAGCCAGCTGGAGTTTGTTCAGGTGTTCCTCCTCCCAAATCAATAAAATGGGGTCCTTTTGTTTCTGCTTTCCTCCAATTTCCTTTAAGCTTGGTGCTTCTTCTTACATGCTGTGAACTACTGTCTTTTTCCTTCTATTTTTCTTTTCCTTTCTTTTTGGCCATAGCTGATTGTTCCTGAAGGTGAACTAGTCTCTCAGACAATACTTGATGATCTTTTTCTGAGGAAGGGGTTTGATGCACAACCTCAATGCTTCTTTTCTCTTTTGATTTTGTTGGCTTTTTACCCTCAGTCTTTTGCTTCCTCCTTTTAGACAATATTTCTTCTCTACTAGTTCTTTCCACTGTGTTAGTAGGAGTGCTTTGAGTTTTATCACCTGTTCTCTTTCTTCTACTTCTTTTTGATGTACTGCCTTCAGGGGTTTCTTGTGGTTCTTCAAAGAAATTTCTAATTAAAAACTACTCCTAGGTGTCCTTTTTCTCTTTTAATTGTTTTTCTATCAAGATTTTCACGAGACCATGGTGATACAAATGTGGTTCTACGTCCCCCAGATTCTTTTGAATGGTTACAAACGTATTTTTCAAACTGTTTAGTAAAACGTATGGCAGATTGAGGGTCTGGTTCTCTAAAAAGTTCATCAACAATCATGTATGATACATGTACATTGCTCCAAAACGGCCTCACATGTTATGAACTTTTGAATAACCAACAGTAAACTAGCCCATTTTTCTTCTAAGGCATGAACAGGAATTCCTCTTTTGAATATAGTCACATCCATACCTGGGTTACGTAGGATCACTCTCCAAGCTTCCTCGCCAATGCTCTTGTTCTTGAACCAACGTTCACCATCTTGAGGGAGTTCTGTAGCAGCTGCTATGAATGCCTCAGTCACTGTAAATTTGAGGTCCCCAATTTCCACCTCCAGACCGTTGAAAGACCTCGCAAAATTTTTTGTTACCTCCTTATTGTAGCCTTTAAACTTTTGAATAAACCAAAGCCATTTTTCCTTTTTCAATATGTCTTTGACTTGCGGGTATCCTTCCATAAATTTGGGTCCCTCTGGTTCTGCCCTCAACAACTGACCCATCCTTCCTTCTGTTCTTTAAAACTCATCTGCGTGAGGAGGGTTTAGCGGAAGTAAGATGGCTGAATTAACGGAAATGAACAGGGTTTATGAAGGAGACTATTGACTGTAAGCGGATATCAGAGAATAGGTACACGGAATGAAGTGGGATAGAGAACAAAATGGGGTGAAGGCTTATGTGAGCACAATGGAAATGCAGCCGTGAGGTCAATAGAATAGTAGGGGGAGTAAAGTGCATCTGAAAATATTTAAAATTGGGTGGTTGCAGAGTAGACGCAAGCACATTTATGAAACAGCTACAGATTTTGTGCGGCTGAGAGAAGCCATAGTCAAATAAACCATGTTCCATAATTACAGGTGGAATATCAAAGTATAGCCGAACACGAGTGAAGACTGGAGGCTTGATTATGAGGCTGTTTAAAAATGAATGCAAGGATTGTGGGGAATCGTATAGAGATCGTGGAACAGTTATGGAGTTATCGATGCAATCATTGCATATAATGGAGATATGGTTTAATAACTATGCAAAAATGTGTTTGAATGCCATTTGAAATAAATTTTTGCTCATACCTTGGAATGTTTGTCACTTATTATCCATAACCTTTGATCAGTTGCCTTTTGTTGATGCCTTTAGGTGCCCCATGTCTTCATACTATGTCCTTGGTCATACCTGCAATTTATTTTTATTATTTACTAACATTTGACTGTTAGTTTTGAAAAACAGAGTGATGGCTGCGGAAACTGCTTCTAGCTGCGGAAACTGCCACAACAATCATTTGATTGGATGATGACTAACTGAATGAAAATGGTCATAAAAACTTTTATTGGTGGAATTGAATGAATGAAATGGAGTTGAATGAAGTGAAGTGGCATGGAATGGAAATGAGATGGAGTGGGATGGAAATGAAATGGAATGGAATGAAAAATGAGAAAGAGAGAGAGATTTTTTTTTTTTTGGAAAACATAGGATGTCAGGAGTTCCTAATTTTCACCCTGTGTTTTCTATATAAGACTTCCAATTAGTGATTGGTTTTCAGGATTATACATTTTATTTTATTTTATTTTTTATTTTTTTAGAAAAGAAAAGAACAAACACTAGGTTGGTGGAGAAGAAGGATTCTTCTTCACCAGCCTTATTGCAGAACTATCTTGAAAGATTTTGGCAAATTCCTCTTTTGAGAGTGGCTTATGATAGATCTTTAATCAGTGGCCATTCACAATAAGAGGAGTTTGTTGTTCATCAATGGTTTTGATTCTTACCGCTCCATTGCTAAAGACTTTGTCAATCTCATATGGCCCAAGCCAATGAGTCTGGAATTTGCCTTTAAAGTCTTTAAACTTGGAATCAAATAGCAATGCCCAGTCTCCTTGAAACTTTTTCTCTTTAATGTATTTGTCATGTCACTTAGCTCTTTTATATTGAACTAGATCAATTCTTAGGTTTGCCTCTTGTCTGATCTCATCTAGCTCATTCAACTGCTCCATTCTATGTTTTTGGGCTTCTGATAGATCCATTCCCAACTGAACTGCCAACTTGAAAGTTTTAACTTGGAACTCAATGGGGAGTAGGACTTCTTTCCCATAAACAAGTTCATAGGGAGAATGTCCTGTTGTATTTCTCCATGTAGTTCTGTAGGCCCACAAGGGCTTCAGGGAAGCCTTTCTCCAATCTCTTCTGTGTAGATGAACAAGTTTTGGTGATGATACTTTCGAGAACTTTGTTTGTAGATTCCACTTGACCATTTGCTTGCGGATGGTAAGGAGTAGATCTTCTATGCTTGATTTTGTATTCTTCCATCAGCTTCTCCACCAAGTTGGATGTAAATTGACTTCCCTGATCTATCACAATTTCTCTTGGAACACTAAAGCGAGTAAAAATATCCTCATAAAGAAAATTAACAACTGAATTTTCAGTAGCAGAAACTAACACTTTGGCTTCTACCCATTTAGTGACATAATCAATACATACCAATATATACTTATTTTGCTTAGATGGTGGATTAATAGGTCCAATGAAATCTAAAGCCCATTTTTCAAAGGGTTCGATGAGTACCTATGGTTGCAAAGGCATTTCATTTGAAAGGGTAGGTTTCCCTACTCTTTGGCAACTGTCGCACCTTTTGACATATTGTTTTGGATCTTTAAAGAGGGAAGGCTAAAAATATCCCAAAGAAAGGATTTTATAGGCTATCCTTTTGTCAGCAAAGTGTTCGCCACATGGTTCATCATGACATGCCTTGAGGATGTCAGGCATTTCATCTTCCCTAACACATCTCCTGATCACAAGATCTGGCCCTGTTCTAAACAATTCATTAGAAATCCATGAATATTTTGAACTCTCCTGAATAATTTTTCTTCTTTCACTAGGAAATAATGTGGAGGTAGTTTCCCTGTAACCAAATAGTTAGCAATATCTGCATACCAAGGGGTTTTAGTAGTTACTGCAAATAAATATTCATCAGGAAACTTATGCTCTATAGGAGAATCTTCTTTAGTATTCTGAATCCTAGACAAGAAATCAGCTACTGTATTTTGTTTCCCTGGTCTATCCAACACAGTAATATTGAATTCCTATAAAAGTAGGAGCCAACTTGTAACTCTGCCATTAGTAACAAGTTTTTCATTAAATATCTAATTGTAGAATGATCCGTATGAATAAAAGTTTCATAGCCTGTTATATAATGTCTAAACTTATTGATTGCATGAACAACAACTAAGAATTCTTTTTCAGTTACAATATAGTTCAACTCAGTGGGAGTCAAAGTTTTACTGGTATAGTAAATGGCATAAGGGACTAAATATTTTTGACCCAAAACAGCTCCTAGAGCTGTATCTAAAGCATCTGTAGAAATATGGAAAGGGAGTTTCCAATTTGGTCCTCTCAAGATAGGTGCTTCAGATATTCTTGTTTTCAAAGTTTCAAAGGTTGATTGACAATCGGGATCCCATTTGAATTCACAGTCTTTTGTTAGTAGTTTGAAGAGTGGAGATGCTATTTTAGTGAAGTTTTCTATAAATCTTCTATAGTATCCAGTAAATCCTAGAAAACTTCTAACATCTCTTTGATAATTTGGAATAGGCAACTTGGATATGACTTCGACTTTTGATCTATCAAATTTAATCCCATCCCCTGAAATATGATGTCCTAAAACAATACCTTCAGTAAACATCATAAAGCATTTTTCATGGCTTAATGAAAGGTTTGTTTCTTTACATCGTACAAGTACTTTTTCCAAATTTTCTAATGCTTCTTCAAATGATTCACCATAAACTGTAAAGTCATCCATATAAACCTCTACACAATAATGAATTAGATCAGAAAAAATTCCTAGTATTGCCCTTTGGAATGTTGTGGGTGCATTACATAACCCAAAGGGAAGCACTCGATAGGAAAAAGTACCCCATGGACAGGTAAATGTGGTCTTATCTTGATCCTCAAGGGCTACCTGAATTTGGTTATAACCACTAAATCCATCCAAAAATGAAAAGTACTTTTTGCCTGCTATTGTATCTAATACTTGATCGATAAAAGGCAAAGGGAAATGATCCTTCAAAGTTGCTTTATTCAATTCCCTGTAATCAATGCATACCCTCCCTTTACCATTCTTTTTAGGTACTATAACCAAAGGAGAAACCCATCAGCTATCTGAAATTGCATAAATGAATTTTACATTGAGTAGTTTCTGGAGCTCTTCTTTCACTATCTCCCTAAGATTTGGATTCATCCTTCTTTGAGGTTGTCTGATTGGTCTACTGTTTTCCTCAATATAGATATGATGGATGCAAGTCTTTGTATCAATACCTTTCATATCTGTATACTCCCATGCAAATGTAGTAGAATGTTTTTGCAAGATTTTGGTTAGTTCTTCCTGTTGTGACTTTTCCAAATTTTTGTTGATATTCAATGTTTTCCCTGGAAAAATCTCAATGGTAGAACTACCGAACTCTTCCATAGAGTAAAGAGACATTTGTCTTGATGATAAATATTCAATGTTAGAATCCAACTGAAATTGTGCGGGGTCATATTCTGAAGATGTCTCAAAATTTTCTAATGTGTTCAGAATTTGACTATCCTCACTGATTTCAGAAATGGTAAAGACAGGTTGTATAGTGTCATCATCGACCCATTCATTGTTTCCTACTTCTTTGATTTCTTTTGCCGGAGGATACAAATTTAATTTCTTTGTTGAATTACCATTAGAAATATACATATCCCTAGATCTACAACTAATGAAAGCATCAGCTGTGGCTAGCCAAAGTCTTCCTAAGATAAGTGGGTGCCCTCCTAGATTACTCTTGGGAGTCAAAATCATAAAATGTACTGGATATTCCCAAGAATCTAAGGAGACTGAAATATTTTGTAATACACCATCTAGTTTGATAATTGATCGATCTGCAAGTTGGAGTAAAGTAGGTGTAAACAGAAGATTAGGAAGTTTTAGCTGTTCCATAGTCTGTCTACTCATAATGTTGATAACAGCCCCTAGGTCAATCAAAGTGTTTGGAATTTCTATCCCATTTATATGTGTCTTGACAATTGGACTACCTGGATTGACATACTTATGCATGGTAATTTTTCCCATCATGATATCTGCAATTTCTCCGACCAGGTGGATTCTTCTTGTATCTCTTGGTTTCCTTCCTGGTCTTTTGAGACTCAACTCCTTTATTGTTTTTGCTAGAATATGAATCTCTCTAATGTTTTGTAGCAAGGGAATCTTGATACAGACATTCTTTAATTCATCTAGAAAATCATAGTTAGGCAACAAGGTTTGTTTTTCCACCCCTTTATCAATTCGTAATCTTTCAGGGAAAGGAGGTGTGGATGAAGATGCAGGTTGCTCAATTATAGGAGTTGTGGGGGTTGACTTTTCTTTCTCTTTTTGAGTATTTGAGTTTTGAAGAGATGCTCCCTCAGAACCTTTATTGACTTTAAGAGAGTCCTCCTTAGAGGTATCTTGCTCTTGGACATCTATAGAAGGTTTTTCTAAAACTCTACCAGCTCTGAGTTTGACATCATTGAGAGGAACAATCATATAGGTAGGAAATTGTTGTCCTTCTATCATGTAAGTATTCTGAGGGTTTTTATTGTTAGGATTTGGCAATGGCTGAGAGGGTAGTTGATTTGTCTTTTGTTGAAATGGAAGCATGAGTTGAGGATTTGGATTTTGTTGAGGAGGTTGTTGTTGACGAAATGGCAATGAAAGTTGTGGACTTTGATTTGGAAGTTGTGGAGCTTGTTGATTTTGAAAAGATGGAGGATACTGATAAAATTGAGAAAATCTCCCATAAGGATTTTGCATTCCTTGTGCCCATGATTGATATGGATTTTGAGGTTGGGGCCAAGGTTGTTGCCAAGGGTTCCAATTTGGTGGGGGTTGAAAGCTCATGGGGTTGTTAAACCCTTGATTTTGTTGCCCCTGCCAAGGTCTTCTTGAAACAAAACAGAGAGATTCTACCAAATTTGGATCTTCTTGAAAGACAACTTTGAGCCTAGGAATTGAAGGACAATCCTTGGTCTCATGATTTTTTGAGCAAATTATACATGTTTCTACAACTTTTGCATCCAAGGGGCATTCCCTTAGATCATGTTTCTTCCTACATTTTGGACAAAAGATGGCTAGAGCATCAATTTTTTCTTTCTGCTTGTTTTGTATTTTAAGGGTGTCTAGCTGTTCACTAAGGCTCCCTAGAATATCAGTTTTGAACTCATCAAGCATATTGCCAATCTTAGCCCTACTTACTGATCCAGTTGCAGATTTATTTGCTCTAATAAGAGAAGGATCTCTAGGTCCTTTTCCAGTTTTAGATTTTCCCCTTGAGAGATGGACACATAGTTCTGCTATATCATGAAGTGAAAGTTGAGAAATATATCCCTTTCCCATCATGTTTAAAATATCTATCCATTCATCTCTAATGGCTTTTAATAGAAGGGCTTTCAAGGTCTCCTCATCTAAGGTACTCATTTTTTCTCTTTTTAAGTTGTATTGAAATCTTTCAAGTAAATCCTCCAAGTTTTCATCTTCTTTTTGCACCATTTTGAATACCTCATCCTTGTGATTGGTGGGCATGCAATAGTCCAGGTATCTATCCAAAAATGTTTGTTTCATATCATTCCAAGTCCTAATAGATTGGGTGACTAATCCCATGAACCATTTCAAAGCGGATCCCTTCAATGTCGAAGGAAACTGTTTGAGTTTTTGAGAGTCTTCCATATAGTCATAGGTTCGGCACATGACTTCAAACTCAAACAGAAATGTTTCAGGATCCTCACTTCGCAATCCATAAAAGTTGGGGAGGATAGATGGTGAGATGTTTTTCATTGTTGTGTGAGTTTCCTCATCAACTATATGGAATCCAAATGAGTTATCTCCTTCCCTATTTCTTCCATTATTACCTCCACCTCCACCATTGTTGCCTCCATTATTTCCTCCTCCTCTACCTCTACCTATACCTTCGAATCCATCTACTACTTCCTCTGTCATGATAGTTTCTTCAGAGTCCTCTGGTTCTTCTATTAATGGCGAACGAGGAAGAATTTCCCCCTTCTCTTCTTCAGGTGATTCTACTTCTTTGATTATAATATGCTCTCCTGTAGAAGTGAAGAAAGGGTCTTCTCCTAGATGAGATTTGGTAGATAGTGTAGGAGAATCCTCTAAATCAGCTGCTGCTCCTTGAATTCCAGGAATCTTAAGGCTAGGAGTAGATGGTGGTGAATCTTGTCTATGCCTCAAAGAAGCTGGAGTTGTGAAAATCGAACTCTTGGCTCTAGCTATAAACCTTCCCCTAGAATCTCTTGCTCTATGCATGTCATTTTTTTATTTTTATTTTTTCTCAAGTTGGGCTAATAATTCTCTTTCTGATCTTCCAGATCACACTAGGTGCAAGAAGAGAGCATACTTAAGAAATTATTGAACCAATAACTCTCTTTTCTGATCCTCCAGATCACACTAGGTGCAAGAGGAGAGTACACTTCAAGGAGTTATCAATTTTTCCCTTCTTTTTATTGTTGTTGTTGTTTTTTTTTAAGAAATTGGCTACCTAGTTACACTTCCCCGGCAACAGTGCCAAAATGTTTGGCGAATTTAGTGTGCCCTAAATTGCTACATTAATTGTCAATCCGGGATTCATAAGCTGACGAAGTGTGGCGCACTATATGTGCAAGATAACCTATTTCTTACTTTTGTCGTTTTTTATTTTTATGTTGTTTTGTGGGTTTTTATCTTTGTTTAAGGAATTCCTATTCCTAAATTTCTAGAAGGCAAGTCTGGTTATAAGTTTTAAGGCAATTATGTCCATTATAATGATTTCCAAAACTTCAAACTTTAGGAGGTCTTAGAACACGCTAGTGATGAAATTAATTCCTAAAGGAAAATGAAAATGTGCCACTATTCTAATAAAAAAAACAGTGAACTATTGATCATGAAACCATTATTCCTGCTGCTGTCTAATATGCAAAAGAAATGAATTAAACTACTGTATTCAAAGAAATCCAAAAATTGTAAGTAAAGTAAAGCTAAAATCAAATTACATCATCCATATTTCAATCCCTCGCCAGTTAGTCTCGTTATGGCTTTCGGAGGTAATTGTCAATGAACTGAGCAATCCAATTAACTAATTGCATAAAAGTAAACTAAAATTAAATCAGAACATCCATATTTCAATCCCTCGCCAGTTAGTCTCGCTATGGCTTTCAGAGGTAACTGTCAACGAAATGAGCAATCCAATTATCTAATTGCATAAAAATAAACTTAAAATCAAACCACATCAATTCATAGTCTGACCCCTCGCCAATTAGTCTCGCTATGGCTTTCAGAGGTAATCATCAACAACTTGAGCAATCTGATGTCTAATTGCAGAAAAATAAGACTAATATCAAATTACACACTCATACTTCAATCCCTCGCCAGTAGTCTCGCTATGGCTTTCGGAGGTAACTGACAATGATATGAGCAATTTAATATCTAAGCTAACTAATAAAGCCAATGAACAAAACTGAAATAAACAAAACAGAACTGGAATTAAAAGCTAAGAAAAGCAAGTCAGCAGAAAGACTGATTCCATGTCATTAGCCATTGTGAAAAATATATGCAAATGCCCGGGCTGCCTACTATAATCTGGAACCTACACACTGATCGTCGTTAACAACAATATAAAGCATGTAAAATTATGAACAAGAATAAAACGTTAGTACCATAGTAAATGAAATATACATAAATGAATAAATATGGCATAATAAACATAAAGAAACACATCATGAAACTGTACCGCAAATAGAAACAGAACCTCGGCGTGTGCAGGGGCCCTCTGCACAACCTCGGGCAACAGCTATCAATCAAAAATTATGCTCATAAACAGAGTCTTCTCATATATTTCAGAACACAATCACAATAATGAAACTAGTGTCACGGCACAATGGGCTTTTTAACAGCAAAATTACATCCCAAAAGATTAACTATTATGCATATCAAAACACGTTATTTATAACAAAGAATACATAACTGTTTTTCCTGGAAACTACGTGAACATAGGACACGTGAAGAACAACATCCGCGGATTTAGCAACATGGTCGCCGAGATTACGCAATCTTATTGAAAGCAGTTGTTGGATCCACATCGTGGTCAGCCTACAGGTGTCAGCGTGCCTCCAAAGATCTGGAAACGGTCACAAAAAATCTTTACGTGCTTGAAACGGAGTCCTTTTGCCGTAGGGCTCTCCTATTTGACCACCGCTTGACCACCGTTGACCACGGCCTTCTTTGACGAATCCAGCTAGACCAATGGGACCTGACCCATGTCCAGGCCATTTCCAACTTTCCCATGTGGCTCGATTTGCTTGATGACACCTGCAATGTAGACTTTAACAAAAACAGCTACGGAAAGTTGAACCAGCTGCGGAAAGTGACAAGATTCCGCAGCTCATAAGCAAAAATCTAGTTCAAACAGCAATACAAATACATAGTCAATAAACCACTTTAAATGCTCTATTATGACTAATATGCAATGATATTGACAGCTTAGGAGGTTCAGGTAAATGGAAAGAAGCTAGAAAAATGTGTAGGAAAGATGCAAGTTTGGGGCTCAACAAGTATTAATGTTTCTCTCAATGAATTTGATTTGTTATTTAATGTTTGATTTGATTTGTTTAAATAGTTTGTTGATTAAGATGATTATAAATATTAATGAACAGTCTCCTATAAGGGAGCTTTGGCATTTCTTCACCTAGCTTAGTTTAGTTGGTCTCTAAGTCCATATATATTGGATGATCCTCGAAGTTTACTTACCCGGATTGATAGTAAATGAAACTCTAATTTGCATCCGCATTTTAGACCAAACATTTTGGCGCCACTACCGAGGATCGAACCCGAGTCACCTACGTGATAGGCAGGAATACTCACTAGTATACTACAACTCGTGGTTCTCTTTAGCATTTGTGGCACGAATTTGAGCAACAATTTGAGCATTTTTAGTGATTTTATGATTGCATACAGATTTTGTGGAATGATTTGAGGGATTTGATGATTTGATGATTGCATGCATATTTTGTGAAGCTATTAATTAGAAAATATATCGATCTTGGCATTGGATCTTCTACCGCGCCTTAAACTCTGCATCAATCATTCGTAGAAACACGGGAGCATTATTTCTTTAAACACGTGCCAATCATTTAACTTCAGGAATGCCAGACTATGAATCTCGATTTTAAACGCGTATCTAACATTTTTATTTTGTTGTTTCTGAGCTCTGAAATTGTTCTAAATGAAAAGAAAACCTTCATCATTTTTTTTCCCAGCAGAAGTCAATTTTAGTGGTCTCGACTCCCATTTTAGAAATTTTCCCACGGCTTGAGTGAAAACTGTGCTACAAATAAATATAAGCCAGCTGGTCAATACAGATTTTTAAAGGATGTATGCTTCACTATTTCAATAGAGCCTATTGCTGAGGTAAATATGGATTGGGCACAAAACGGCTCGGTGAAACCATTTGTTCCAGTTTCGTGGACAATTTTATTTTTGGTGTCGCGTCCTGCCGTGCTTCTGCTTCTTCATTAATTTGCTTCATTATGGTGCCTTATTTTATGGAGGTGAGTGGGTTGTTAGACATCTGAATTTATATGTGAGGTTTGGTGATGCCATATTCTTCATTCGAGTCTCTAGATATGAGGAGGACTTTTCGCACCTATATTGATATGACTAGTGTTGAAAAAGACATGCAAACCATTTGTTTTGTTGTTTTTTTTTGGGTTGTTGTTCGATGTTATAGATTGTGATTTACTTAAATACATTATACAAATAATGCATCAAATGAACATTATA
>APFE030290169.1:244173-255906 GCA_000404065.3 Pinus taeda
CCATAATTCACTTTTTCCCAACAAGAGTCATTATCCATTTCCCATTACCCACATACACTTCATTATGTTTTCATCAATGTTAACCCACCAATAAAAGCAACAAAGCTCATTTACAAACTTTTTTGTTCCACTTTACATATTCATTGTCATTTTCCTTTTTCCTACCCTTGCAAATAACACCTTGCTTCCATACACCATTGAGTCCATAGTCCTTGAGTCTAAATATTTTTCTAAAAACACCTTGAAGCTTGCATGCCTTAAGGGCAAGCTATCATGCCAATAAACAAAGGGAATACCTCAATGTCCCTTGTTCATTGGATCTTCTAATTATTCGACAACAACAAATTCATTCATACTTAGAAAGATGTGTTCGGGGCATCTTGACTCTCATCCACATCAAAGATGGGAGATCTCGTGTTGACTAGTGGCATCCATCAATGGCCACTAAGTTAACAATTTCTTGTTATGTTCAACACCGAAACATTTATTCACATGACAAGAATTGTGCCAAAGAGCGTTGAAGACTTGGAGACCAATCATTTTGTAGCAGAGGAGGCAGAGTTACTTTCATTACTTTTCAGTTTTTGATGTAAATGACTTGAGGACAAGTCAATAAATAAGGCTGGGGGGAAGTGTAAATTCTAAATTTTGTATACCTTCCAAACCTTACACATTTTCAGCCACATTCAGGAGCAGATTCTGAACATTCAACAGAAGATCGAACAGTAGATTTAGCAGCAAATGTAACAACAATAAAAGATTCACTTTTTCAATTTCATCCACCATTTTCACAACCAAGTAAAGAAGACTATGATCAGAATTTTGCAGCCACACATGCACAACTCTCATCCATTTTCGAAAGGGTAAATTAAGGTATGAAGTTTTCTAACTTTTAACCATTTAATTCCTTGAAAGCTAGAATGATAATTTTTGGAAAAAAAAACTTCCTTTCCTCATTTCACACAACTGCCAAAACCATCAGTTTGGGGGGAGGATATATTTACATTCATACTTTGTCACATTCATTTTTTTCCATATTCATATATCACATTCTAAAACCCACATACCTTTAAAATATATTCACTATCACATAAGCATATAAATGGCTTTGTAAAAAGTACTTAAAAGCTAATTGGATGCAACACAATCATGGTTGTTACACAAGAACCAACCATTGTGCATTCCAACAAAAATACTTTGCAATAAAAATCAAATTATCACTATGCAAAGTTCATACATTAAAATTGAAGGCAACAAACAAAATATGGTTGAAACACGAGAACCAACCAAGTTGCAATTCATAAAAAACACTTTGCAAAAGTTAAGTAAATGATATCATGCAAAGTTTAAGCCAAAGCTCATGTACCAAAAAATAATGTAATAGATTGCATGAGGACATGCAATACATTCAGTTTGAGGGTATGTTGGGCCTAAGAATTATCCTTAAAATACATCCACTTTCACTCCATTCAACATCCACTTTCTCTCCATTCACACCTTTTTCTCACCTATATTCCACCACCATGTCATCACATTAGCTTCACTTTCATCATTATATGGGTTACCTTTGTGTTTTCCAAAACATTATTAATTCTTAGTATTTTTAAGTGAATTTGTGGTTAAAATTTAGAAAATAATATGCTTATACATATACCTCACAATTGGAATGAGTTTGTTGACATGTGTAGGTACAAAAGAAGCTTCTAAGGCACGCTTATGTGACACTCTATGTTCAAATTCGAATTTGAGAAGATCATAAACTTCATGGATAAGATCATGGACCTCATGGAGAATATCATGGAGGATAGGGTGATGTGTCACCATTGGTTGAGAGATATGTGGATTTGAAGAGGAATAGTGGATCCACATTTATGAGTTTGTTATCATAACTTTTGTATAAATAGGAGTGTTATCTCTTTCATTTGTAACTTTGGAATTTATAATTTAGAATTGAGAAGTTAGAATTTAGAACCTTGGGATCATATAAGTTGTAATGAGAAGTTAGAATTTGGAATCATTGTAATGGAGATTCTAGAGCCTCTTGGGATGTAGAACTTGTAATTGCAATTTGCAATTGATGATAACTAAAATGGAGTTTCTTTGATCTTCTACATTTGACTTCTCTTGTGATGTGCTTGTGAATCCTTGGAAGGGCCCTCATTGTCTAGCAAGTACACTTTTTGTTTTGGTAAGCTTTCATTTTATGTTTGTTTGTAAATTTCATTAGGTTCATATGTTTGAAATATTAGCGAATGAACTTTAGTAAGAAAGTATTAATGTTTCTTTCAATGAATCTAATTTGATATTTAATGTTTGATTTCATTCGTTTAAATAGTTTGTTGATTAATATGATTAGAAATATTAATGAACAGTCTCCTGTAAGGGAGCTTTAATATTTCTTACACTTGTCACAATGTCTTTAGATTTCGGTTTGATTGAATGACTAAATAGGTGTTGGAGATCCCAATGAAAGACCTCCTGTAAGGGAGCTTTGGCATTTCTTCACCTAGCTTAGTTTAGTTTATCTCTAAGTCCATATATATTGGATGATCCTCGAAGTTTACTTACCTGGATTGATAGTCAATGAAACTCTAATTTGCATCCACATTTTATACCAAACAACAATTGAATAAATAACTTTTAGTTATTTTAATTTACAATTTTTATTTTCCAAGTTTGTAGCTTTCGTGCAAGAAAAATGATTTTTCGTACTATGTTCACTTCCATGAACCTGCAATCTCAAGCATAACAAATAATGATATCCTTTCTAGCAGTCACAAAACTAATAATCCACAATTGTGTGCTAATTCAACAATCCAAAATTTATTGGATTGGATTGATATTCCAATCACAAAACATGTTTCCATGCTTTCTTTAAAATCAAATAATCATATCACACTTCACATAGAATTCTTGGATTCACAATTGTGCACGAACTCTCATTTATTAAACTAATTTTGTACATACATATGCTCAGAGGAACTCATTCTTTCTGTTCATTCTTTATGGCCTTATTTCACATTAATTTGGGCATAGTTTTCGCCCTTAGGCTTACAATTTTTTAAATAACATATATAAATAAAATAAATTTTCCTAGATCCATAGATCAATCCACAAATCACTCATGTTTTTCAAGGTAGACTCTTTTTTTCCCCATTGACAAAATCTTGCCTATCCATAGATTTTTTAAATACTAAAAGCACTCCAATATTTTATAAGATTTCCAAACTTTTCCCTATCCTAACAACTTGCTAATTGCTACCAATATTTTTTATCCTACAACCTCTCATGCCTTAAAAGGTAGATTTTCTTCATAAAAATATTATCTACTCAATCTTATCTCTATCCATTGTTCTTTAAGAAATAAAGAGATTAAAATGATTTACAATAAGGAAATAAAATTCTTTTTCCATGTTGAAACTAGTTTGGAGCTTTGTCTCCAAAAAGCTTGATGATTTGGAAGCTCTAATGCTCCTGCATCAGACTCCCAAGGTAGAATTTTTTTGCATGGTCTCTTGGCCATGAGTTGTTGTTATTGACGTCCTCCTAGATCCCATACATATTTTTGTTGTTGATCATTGATTTTTTCATGTTGTTGTACATCTGCACATGTTTCTTGAATTCCACCATAATTCCACTCATGGTCTTCACCATGCTTTTGCTCACCATTCCAAGTGAAAATTTTCCCACCACGAAAATAAACAAAATATACATCTATCCAAGCATACTTTTAGCCTCATTCCACACTCGTAAATTTTCTCTTTGAACCCTCTGTCTCACTTCAATATGTTGATTGAGATCTATCTCCATGCTGCCAACAAACTCTTCCTCTTTTGACTTTGTTGCATCCTCATTCACAACAAGTTTTGCAAGTTGTTCACCCCCGATTTTTGTTCCACTTGCATCAATTTGAAAACTAATAATAATTTCTGCCATATCTGCATGCACAAATCAATGTGAGGAACTAAAGTTGTCTTTGTTTTTGGCTCATCATTCCTTATGAGCATCCTATTCAAGTATTGCTCCTCCTCTCTACTGAGAACAAAATTTGAACTTTGTTCTCCTTTATCTTCCTCTTTTTTCATGATAGTTTCAAAAGACTATCCATCATCTGCAATTACACCTGCAACCATAAACATACCATCAGGAAAACCGTAAGGCTTCGTAGCCTCATTTGATTTCTCAAACATCAAATCTCTATCAACCTCGTCACCATCCTCTTCAAGGATTTCTCCTTTCTCAGGTTCACCTCTGTGAACTTTCTCCTCACACTCAATAGCTTTGAGTTCTTCCTTCAACCCATGTCTAATATTTTGTCTTTTATTTTTGGCCCATAATATTTCATCAAGCCATTTAACCCTTTTCCTCGGGTTCCACCCATACCTTTGGTTCTCCCCATTCTGCTATAAAAACTTTATAAGCACATTCAATTGTGCTTTTATCTCAACAAGATCTCTCTTATATTCTTCATCACTCATATTTCTTATGCCAACTGCTATGGAATCTCTTTGGCTTCCCTTTGAATTCTTCAAATGACTTCCCATAGTCATCTTCATCATCCTCGCTTCCTCTGTGAACTTTCACCTGCCCACAGTGAACTGCAAATAACCTTTACGGTAACAAGTTTCCTTCTTGCTACACAAGCCTCACCAAGCTATCTCCTCTAAGTTTGGATTATTGGCTTTTCTTGTCTCATACTATGGAACCCCTTTTGAGCACTCCATTGTCTTCAGGTTTATACAATCATTCTTTTTCCTCCATCACAACTACACTAGCAGTCAAAATTCTCACCACATCCTCCTTCTCAATTGATGCTACCTATCATCAATATCCACAAATTATAAAAAAAAAAAACCAAAATCAATTTACCTGTTGTTGTCTTAATCTCATTGCGATTCTCCATATTGTTGTGCAAAAGTATTCGGTTGTCTTTAGATCTCCTACTCTGATACCACTTAGTGCAGGAAAATTGAATTTTCCTACTATGTTCACTTCCACGAACCTGCAATCTTAAGCATAACAAACAATGATTTATGGCAGTCACAAAACTAATAATCCACAATTGTGTGCTAATAATTTCAATGACCCAAAATTTATTGGATTGGATTGATATGCCAATCACAAAATATGTTTCCATGCTTTCCTTAAAATCAAATAATCATATCACACTTCACATAGAATTCTTAGATTCACAATTGTGCATGAACTCTCATTCATTGAACTAGCTTTGTGCATGAACTCTTATTCATTAAAATAGCTTTGTACATACATATGCTGAAAGGAACTCATTCTCTCTATTTACTCTTTATGGCTTGATTTCACATTCATTTGGCCATTAGTTTTCCCCCTTAGTCTTACAATATTTTAAATAACATATATAAACAAAATAAATCTTCCTAGATCCATAAATCAATCCACAAATCACTCATGCTTTTCAAGGTAGACTTGTTTTTTCCTTATTGACGAAATCTTACCTATCCATCGATTTTCTAAATACTAAAAGCACTCCAATATTTTCTAAGATTTCCAAACTTTTTCCTATCCTAACAACTTGCTAATTCCTACCAATATTTTTTATCCTACAACCTCTCATTTAAAGTAGATTTTCTTCTTAAAAATCTTATCTACTCCATATTATCTTTATCTATAATTCATGTTAAAAAAAATAAAAATAAAATATAAATAAATAAATAAATAAATAAATATTATTACATAAAGAAATAAATTTTTTTGGATAATCACTGTAATAAGGGATCATATCTTATATATATATATATATATATATATATATAATATATATATTTTTTTTTTTTCCAAGTTTAGCTCTGCGCCTGCAGAGAACTGATCCGCGTTGCGCTCTAGGGTTGGCGATTCGCCGCCTCGGCCCTCTGCGCGCAACCTTCTTTGGCGATCCAGATCCTCCCTTGCCCGATCTGAGCTATGTTGGCTATGCCCGCTGCTCCAGATTGAGCTCGATTGATTTGAGCAGAATATTGATCCAATGAAGCCTCCTCCTTCAACCCCCTCTGAAGCCAAGGCTTTCATCAGCCTTTTGAGTTCTCTGCCCAAAAAGAAATCGACTGAGGCAGCGAAATTTGTCAAACGCCTGGAGGACATTCCTAAGATCTCGCTTCCTCCCGAGAAGCCGATCCAGGTTGCCCTCTCTCTTCCTGAGCGTGCATTAGTTGGACAGTTCACTGGGCTCTGGCCCTCCCCCAAATCCACAGAGAGTTGGGTCGCAAGGAACTGGGCGCCACTCATCAAGAGCAGAGTTACCTCGTACTTCTTGGGGAAGGGTTTCTTCCTGTTTGAATTCGCCGAAAAAGAAGACAAGGAGCTGATATCCCGCAATGGCCCTTACTTCATGAGCCCTCAAGGGCTGTATCTGAATAAATGGACGCCTAATTTCGACCCAACTGTAGACATGCCCTCAGCCGTCCCCGTGTGGGTTTGTTTGCCTAATCTGCCACTGCATTGCTGGAACTGGGAATCCCTCATGCACATCGGGAATACCCTAGGAAAATTCATTGACCGCGCCAACAACAAAGATCAATTTGACTGCGCCAGAATTTGTGTTGAAGTTGATCTGGAAATCAGTCTGCCGGAGGCGATAAAGATCAAAGTGGGTAGCTGGTCGCATATCCAAAAACTGGACTATGAGCAGCTCCCGTTTAAGTGCAGGAAATGCCATGTCTACGACCATTTTGCTAGAGATTGTCCGAAGAACATTGATGTAGAGAAGGGTAAGGAGGAAGGATGGACTCAGGTTAAAAGAGCCAAAAACAAACCTCCAAGAACCGGCAATAACAATACCAAAGTCCCTCAGGCTGGCTCAGGGCTTCAAACCCCTCACATGGAGGATCAAAGGAACAAATTTAATCAGTTAAGTTCAGCAATAGAAAACTCCCAAGGAACAGAGACACCAAATGAAGGACCATCGCATAATGAGCCCCAATCGGAGTCAAAGCAAGCCAATAAAAATCCAGTCATAACGGAAGAGATACCCTCAGAAGAGACTGAGGATGGGCAAAGCTCGGAGGATTCAGAAGAGGAAGGAGAGATAGCTAGCACACAGGCTTCGCCCAGACGGTCAATGAGAGGCCGGAAATCTGCTCGAGAAAAGAGAGAGCAGGAAACATACAAAGACAAAGTGCAAGGAAGTCAGCCCACCCTCAAGAAACTTCTGGCTAAGACTCCGAAGATGACTAGAAACCAGATCCAGAGCTCCAAAGGAGCTCCCCATTCCAAAAGCAAGTAATGAAGATCGTCTCCTGGAACTGCAGGGGTATGGGGAGCAAGATAAAAGAAGAAGCCATGAAAAGTCTGCTAAGATCCGATTCTCCTGACATACTCCTCATCCATGAGACTAAAATGGAGGATAAGTCCTTCCTCCATATAGGCAAAAATATTTGGAAAAGAAGTGAAGGACAGGCAGTCTCAGCCCGGGGTGCCTCAGGAGGCTTGGGAACTCTATGGAACACAAACAAATTCATGAAGGTACATGAAATTGCCACCGCTCACTGGCTGTTCACAAAGCTGAAGCATGTGGGCTTAGATGAGATCCTTTGTCTTGTTAACTTGTATGCTCCAGTCAATGCTGGAGAGAAGAAGGTCTGCTGGGAAACCATTAGAGGACTGGCAGATTCAGAAATTCTGGAAAACATCATCATTGCCGGAGATCTAAACCTCACCTTATCCTTGGTCGAAAAACGCGGAGGAAGCATTGTAAGGGATCCGGCGCGCGAATGGGTGGAGGACTTGCTTCAGGATTGGGACATGATCGACATCAAACCTTCATCAGGCAAATATACCTGGTCCAACAGAAGACTCGGCCCGGGACACATTACTGCAAGGTTAGACAAATTTTTTGTTCAAAGTTCTTTTCTTCTTCTTGGTTTAGAATCTAGAATGCACATTCTTCCATGCAGTGTTTCTGACCACACACCCATCAAGCTAGATCTAGTGGCTCATTTGGATCAAGGCCCCATTCCCTTTAAATTCAGCCCCTTGTGGGTCAAGGAACAGACCTTCATGCAGTTAGTAAAAGATACATGGAAGCTGCCTGTCAATGGCTCAGCCTTTTACGTTTGGGAAGAAAAGCTCAGAAGAGTGAAGGCTGCTCTGAAAACATGGGCTAAACTCCTACCCAATCCAGCAACAGAAAGGGAAAAGATCCAAAATTGCCTTGAGATCCATCAGATGAAGACGGAAAATGAAGTAATCACAAAGGAAGTCTTGGATAAGGAAGTTGAGCTCCAGCAACAGCTTCTAAAAGCAAGCTTGGCCGAGGAAGAGTATTGGAGGGTCAAATCTCGTAGACTATGGCTCAAGGCAGGAGATAGGAATTCTGCTTTCTTTCATAAGCAATCCCAGGCTCGGAAAAACTTTAACTCAATTTCTGAAATTAAGGAAGGGGATAGCACCCACAGAGATATCCAAAGCATAAAAAATGCCGCCTTCTGTCATTTCAAAAGCTTGTATAGTGAAAAAGAGGACCAGGGTCAGGTATCATCCTTAATGGATGAGGTTCTGAATCTAATTTTGACCAAAAAAAAATCAATTATTGGAAGCAGAAGTCACTAATGAGGAAATTAAAGCCGCCCTCTTCGCCATGGAGCCCGACAAGGTTCCGAGCCCAGATGGGTTCACTGCCAGATTCTTGCTAACCTGCTGGCAGATAGTGGGAAAAGATTTAGGCAGAATGGTTCGAAAATCTCAAGCATGCCAGAAAATAGGAGGAGGTACCAACTCGGCTTTCTTAGCCCTTATCCCTAAGGAAAAAGGAGCCAACACTTTCTCCAGATTTCGCCCTATCTCCCTCTGCAATACAGGTTACAAGCTGATAACAAAAGTGATCGCCAACAGGTTGAAACCTATCCTTTCGTCCATCATTCCAGAGAACCAGGGAGGCTTCATCCAGGGCAGACAGATTGTGGACAACTTCATACTGGTCCAGGAGGCGATACACTCAAGCTTGACCCGAAAAGAAAAAGGCATGGTGGTCAAATTAGATCTTGAAAGTGCATTTGATAGAGTAAGGCACAGGTTTCTGTTGGATGTCATGCACAAATTTGGGTTTAGTCCCAAGTTCATCAATTGGATTAAGGCTTGTATGAAGGAACCTTGGATCGCCCCTTTGGTGAATGGAAGGGCCGCAAACTTTTTCAAGGCCTCTAGAGGGCTGAGGCAAGGATCCCCTCTATCACCCTTGCTCTTCGTGATCCAAGCCTCCGTCCTTAGCTTCCTCTTGAACAAAAAGCAGGAGGATCAAGAAATAATGGGAATAAACATTGCAAGAGGCGTCAAAAGTATAAATCATGCCCTGTTCGCAGATGATACTCTACTCCTGAGCGCTGCCTCCCTGCCCTCAGCAAAAAATTTCAAAGAAGTGTTGGATGACTTTTGTGAGGACTCAGGAAGTAACCTCAACAAAGGCAAATGTCACATCTATTGTTGGAATATAAAGGCCAGAACGATTCAAGCTATTTCTAACTGTTTTGGTTTTGCAGCCTCATGTGCCTGGTCATCCTTTAAGTACCTGGGGCTCCCTATCTTCCAAAAAAGAGCCCTCAGTAAAGACTGGTTGCCTCTGCTGGATAAAATCAAGTCAAAAATATGTTCCTGGGGATACAACTGGCTCAACTTAGCAGGTAAAACAGTGCTAATAAAATCTGTTCTAAATAGTCTTCTTATCTATCAGTCTGCAGTGATGATGGCTCCTCTTGGCATTACAAGGAAAATTGAGGAGTATATCAGGAACTTTTTCTGGAAAGGAGGGAAAGCCAATGAAAAGAGAATACCCTTAATAAACTGGGATACAATCTCCCTGCCCAGAATGGAAGGGGGTCTGCAATTCAAGAACATTAACAACCAAAACATTGCCTTGGGAGCAAAGCTGCTATGGAGGATAATTACGAAAAAGCCAGGCTGGGCTCAACTTGTATTGTGGAAGAAGTACTTCTGTGGATAGAGAACCCGCTGTCTTGATAATCCATCAACCATTTCTGGAACTATGATCCAAAAACTGTGTGATAGAGCCCTTGATTTAATCAAACAGCACTTGCATTGGATCCCGGGGAACGGGAAACGTATCAAAATATGGGAAGACAACATTATGGGCAGCGACCCCATTGTGGAGGACTGCTCTCTGTCCCTGCTAAAAGACTGGATGGACAGCGCTG
The DNA here is from genome assembly GCA_000404065.3 of Pinus taeda. NCBI lineage: Eukaryota > Viridiplantae > Streptophyta > Pinopsida > Pinales > Pinaceae > Pinus > Pinus taeda. The sequence continues at coordinate 254,355 of APFE030290169.1, forward strand.
GAGTCAAAACGCTGTGGGATCTGTCTCAGTGGGAAAACAATAACTGGCAGTGCTGGAGAAACATTGAGGTACCTCCGCATCTGACTAAAGACTTCTCCAATCTTCTAAATCATCTTAATGGCAAAGCACCTCTAAATAGCAATAAGGCAGATCAACGAGGTTGGGGATCGACCCCAGGCAAGTATATTGTCGCTCAGGGTTATAAGCAGCTCGTTCAGAAACCATATGCGCTGCCTGATCCAAGACCCTGGCGGGGGATTTGGTCTCACCCTTCGATCCCCAAGATCGATGTGTTCTGTTGGCTTCTTGGCCACCATCGGATTCTGACGGAAGACAGACTCCGGAAAAGGGGAGTCAGCGGCCCCTCGCGCTGCTCTCTATGTGGAAACGATGAGGAAACAGCAGCCCACCTAATGCTGTCATGCAATTTCACTATGGCTCTCTGGGAAGAAGCGCTAAGTCCTCTGAACGCCGAAGTCATCACGCCCACCCACTGCTCAAATCTCTTTGCTAACTGGGCTTACAGGTACCCTGGAGGCACTCAAAACCAGCAGATTAAAAGAGCTTGGATCATGCTGCCAAAAATCATCTGTTGGCACATTTGGTTGGAACGAAACAGCAGGATATTTAATGACAAAAAGAGTGATCCTGCAATGATCTGGAGCAAAATCAAAAGCCATCTGAAGGACTATATGGGAGACCAGTTGGACAGGGAAGGCCTCAACGATCAAGACACAGCCTGGGGGAATTCGTTGGGCCTTCAATTCATTGACAAAATCAGGTCCCCCCTCCCCTAAACCAATGGAAAATTCGCCTCAATACTGAAGATCTAGATGAATTATGCAAAATAAAGGCAAGGAAAACTTTGTTCTTTGACGGAGCTGCAAAGGGCAATCCCGACAATTCTGGAGCTGGTGGGGTCATTAAAAATGCAGATGGCAGAATCGAATCTAGATATGCTTGGGGAGTGGGCTTCAACTCCAGCATTCAAGCAGAAGCCTTGGCTCTCCTTTAGGGACTGAAGATGCTCACCTACCTGGACATCAAAGACGCAATCATCTTTGGAGACTCTCAGACCATAATTAAGCTCATGGTGGATAAAACCACTCCATCATATGTAAGACTAGCAAGACTCATCAGCAGAATTAGAGTTCTGATTAACACTTTCCAGAACCTGGAGTTCTTGCATGTTAAAAGAGAAAACAATAAAGAAGCCGATGCAGAAGCTAACAAAGCGGTGCTTCTCCCTCCCGAAACGATTCTAAGAGATGGAGAGGAAAGCTGGGATTTCATTCCTTAAATCAGCCTGTTTAATATGTTTTACTGTCTTTTAATGAAGCAGTTTGTCTGTATTAGCAGTCTAGGAAAGATAGACAAAGTTGTAAGAACTGCAGCTAGTAAAAAAATGCAAGCTTAGTGGAGGGGAAATCAAATGGAGTCGGATAGAAGAGAAACCTGATCATTGCGCATCTCTATGTAAACCGAATTACGACTTTTCAGCCAAGAATTAATATAACAATCTACTCGTTTATGTCAAAAAAAAAAAAAAAAA
>APFE030290169.1:264843-286311 GCA_000404065.3 Pinus taeda
AAGCTGGTAGTCCCGGTTTTGGGATCTAGGGGAAAATCTTTGTGTATATGTGTTTTATGTGTTATGCTCTCACATTGTTTATTTTCTATGTTTTAGAATTCGTATGCAGGTAATTTATGTACGGGACTAAAACCTACAGTGGATGCTCAAAGAAAGGGTGAAATATCTAATTCGTATGCAGGTAATTTATGTACGGGACTAAAACCTACAGTGGATCCCCAACTTTTGTCTGGGAATCTAAACTAAAGAATGTTAAGAAGGCTCTCTTCTCTTGGGAAAAAGTTAATTTTAAACCCCTAGACCAAGAAAAAAAGGACCTCCTCAATCATCTTGCATCTCATCAAGCTCTGATAGAAGTTGAAGAGGTGACCGAGGGTCTTATTGAATAAGAAACAAGGAAATTTCAATCCTTAGTAGGAAAGAGGAAGAATACTGGTGCCTCAAATCTAGAAGCCTATAGCTGAATGCGCAGATACGAACACAACCTTATTTCACAAGCAGGTAAAAGCAATGGAGATAAGAAATCGAGTCAAAGAAATAGTTCCAGAAGGTCAACCAAATCTAGCATCCTTTGAAGAGATAAATTAGGAGGCCCATCACTTCTTTAGAATTTTATACACGGAGAATAAGGAAAATGATCGAGGTGAGGTCCATTCCTTTATTTTTGCCCTGCCTCCAATTGTTTCAAATCTAGATAATATCTAGTTGACTAAGTTGATAGTGGAAGAGGAGGTAATCGAGGCTATTTGGTCTCTCAATCCTAACAAAACCCCTGGCCTCAATGGCTTCCCCATTTGTTTCTTCAAACTATTATGGGAAATAATGAATGGGTCTTAATAAGAATGTTGAATTCTTCCAGAACGAAAGAGAGGTTAGGAGGCAATACCAACTCTTCATTCCTTGCTTTAATCCCCAAAGAAGCAAAGCCAATATCCTTCTCTAGATTCAGACAAATTTCTCTTTGTAACTCAACATAAAAAATCTTGACCAAAATAATAGTCAACATGCTCAGAAAAATCCTCCCAGGAATTATCTCTGAAAATCAAGGAGGATTCATGAGGTATAGACAAATCATTGAAAATGTTATTATGGTTCAAGAATTTATACACTCTAGCAAATAGTATGGAGAACTAGGCATGGTAATAAAGTTGGATATGGTGAATGCCTTTGACAGGGTTCACCATTCCCTTTTATTTGATGTTATGTAGAAACTAGGATTCATAGAGGAATTAATCAAATGGATTGTAGCTTGTATTGGAAACCCCTGGATCACCCCCTTGATTAACGAATGACCTTGTAAATTTTTTCAAGCCTCGAGGGGATTGAGACAAGCATGTCCCCTATCTCCTCTCCTGTATATCCTCATGGCTAAATCCTTTAAGAAAAAAATTGGAATTAGGCAAGGTTGAAGGGAAATTAAAATGCCTAAGTATCCCTCCCAATACAAAAGACGTCAATCATTCTCAATTTATTGATGACACCCTTTTATTGGGTTGTGCATATAGGCAAATTTCTCTAAGGTTCAAGCAAATCCTGAACTTTTACATGAATCTATCTAGAGGATTAATTAAAAAGGGCAAGAGTCAAAATTTTTGATGGAATTTCCCTATCTATACTCTTCAGGAGATTTATAAAATCTTAGAGTTCCCTCTTTGCAACTAACTGACGATTCTTTAAATACCTGGGTATTTTGATATCACTAGGTCTGTTAAGTAGTGATTTGGGATAACACCTTAAAACAAATTCATAAAAAAGATCCAGGTATGAGGAGAAAATTGGTTGAATGTTGTTGGTCGGATTACTTTAGTAAAATTTGTGCTTTCCTCATTCCTGATCTATCTATGCTCAGGCCTAGTTGCTCCAAAGTCAGTGTTATCCGAAATAAGCATTATCATAAGGATGTTCTTATGGCAAGGGGGAAAAGAATGAAAAATAAATCCAACTGATACAGAGGAATATAGTCTGTCTCCCCAAAGCTAATGGTGGTATAACTATTAAAGATCCCCTATTCATGAATTTAGAATTGGGAGCCAAAATAATCTTGAGACTGATATCTGATTCAAAAGAGTGATGGAAGATGACATTTATTTAAAAATATTTCAGAAAGAATCGAAGCTTAATAGCTGAACAGGATCAATGGATTGGCTTGGGTTCTCAAATTTGGAAGCTCTATAAAGAGGATATGCCCTTAATAGTAATTCATCTCGAATGGAGATCTGGGAATGACACTTGCATTAACCTTTGGAAGGATAATTTTTCCAAATATGGTTCATTGGGTGCCCATGAGGATTATAAGGAATTAAGCATTTAGTCACAAGAAAATGGGATAAAAGAACTGACTGACATCTCCCTCTTGGATGAGTCTGGTCATTGGAAAGGATGGTTTATGCCCCCTCCCTTCAACTCGTCGACCACAATGGTATAATCTCCTTAAGGTATTAAAAGGATTGACTCCAATTTCATAATTGGGTCATCGTTCTTGGTCCTTGAGTGATATGTTATTGAATGTTAGTTTTGTTGTGCTAATTTCGATTACAGATTTATAAACAAATGCTTGTCCATTGCTTCCTGTAAATAGGTTTCCTTAGGTTATTTGTGAATGTAAGCAGGTAAATTTTATCAAGTTTAATGTGATATTCATGAGAAAAATAACATAAAAGATAAGTGTTTAACAACATCGATAAAAAGTACAGCAAACCATCAATTGAACACTTAACACAATATTTTGATGAAGGAGTTCACCCCTCCTGGGCTACATCCCCTTGGTCCAACTTCCATGGCTTGAGCCTCTATATTAGCTCAATATGGAAAAAAATGTTGTTTATAAAGCTCCAATACTCTTGAGACCTATTCCAATGTGTTCATAATGTCGAAATTAGCTAGGAACACCTTTTCCTGAGCTCAATTTGGTTGAAATTTGCCCTAGTTATGACCCAAACTATTTTTCCCTAGAAAACCTCCACTAAAACTGGAGGAACTCAAGTTATCTTCACTAAACTTGGAGTTGGCACCAATTTTGGAGGTCCTCCATAATCTCTGTTTAATTAAAATCCGGTTTAATTAGTGTTAAATTGGATTAATTAAGCACTAATCCAAGTTTAACGCAATTACGCACAATTTTCCCCTAACTGTTTGAGCTGATGGTTTGGGTGAACACGTGTCGTGGTTTTCAGTGTAGTTTTTGCAAACGATTATGTAATGTTGGCCGTTATATAAATTGTGACTGCCGACAAAGCATTCACATATATACATTCAATTTTACGTTGTCCATTTGAATTGACAGTTTTCGAAGAACCGTTTATTGTAACCGCCAGAGCGTTCACATGGGAGGGCTGGCCTGCGGGCTAGCTCTCCTAACCCCCAACTGCCCAAACATTAAACCTTATATATATACAATGAATGCTATGGTTAATACATAACGGGTAGCGGAGATGGTTAAGTCCTTGGCCTGTGTAGAGGAGGTTGCGAGGTTGAACCCTAGCACCTCCATAAAAAATTTGATGCACACCCCGACCTTTGGGGAGGGACATGTGATGGCCTCCAGGCTTCCCACATGTCCCCTCCTCATTGTTCCTCCATTAGCCAACCAAAGTATGCCACATCACCAACCTGATAATGAACCAAAACCTGACGCTTGGCAAGATCTGACTGGATGTTGACCACTATTGACCTTTCACAGTCACCTGCCACGTCAGCAGTATAGACTGTTGACTGTGAATTTTTTTTTAATTTCTCCTATTTGCCAAAGCGGACAAAACTCAATAACTTCTTCATACGAACTCGGTTTTCAGTGAAATGAATTGCGTTAGGATCATTTTGCTGAGATAAACGTGGTCGTTCACGTTTTGAGCCATTCTGAGAAATTTTCTTTTTGAGCTAAATACTGAGCACCTGATCGTTCCTCCCCATTAGAATCCTTTTGGACCCCAAAAGATACTATCAATTATTTATCAGGTGAGGGTACAACTCCCTCAACTTCTCGATCTGCAACCATTTGGATTTGGAAGGATTTTATCCCTTGAGTCCCACTCTAAGGTATTCGACATTCCCTCTATTTGAAGTTCTCGTTCTTCAGTCAAGTATGAGATCCTGCTGAATTTCATCAAGATATTATGGTGAGAAATCATTTATTGATGGTAGTTAAACATGCTCTCCTTGATCATCAATCAAAGGAGGCTCAAACAATCTCAAATTCTCAATATAACAATAGAGTATATTTTGCATATAAGGAGGCAAATCAAGCTTAAATGCACTATTACCAATTTTTCCTAGAATTTTCGAAGGACCATAACGGATTGGCTTAAGGATTTTACCTTCCCCTTGAAGTCTCTCTTTGCTAATATATAACCAAACTTCGTCTCCAACTTGAAATTTGTGATCGACCCGTTGTTTTTCATGCCTTGCCTTGTAGCTGCTTTGACTCTTTTCGAGTTGTTCCTCCACTGTGTGATGTATCAACTGAATTTGCTCTATGAACTTCCTTGCCTTATTGATGTCACTGTGACCATTGATGGCGACATCTTTCTCAAAGATGAAGTGCAATGGCGATCTTGGCAAATACTCAAAACATGCCTCAAATGGTGATGTGTTTGTGGAAGAATGCTTTGCCCTGTTGTATGCATGTTGTATGTAATGCAACTGTTCATCCCACAACTTGTGATGTTTGTTGCAATATACTCTAAGAAGATGAATGGTTGTTTTGTTGACCACCTCGATTTGTCCATCTGTTTACGGATGAAAGGTCGTACTCTTCTTCAACTTTGTGTCCATCATGTCCCACAAATTTGACCAAAAATTGCCAACAAATCGAGAATCCCGATCACTTACAATGGAAGTAGGAAGACTAAAATGAACCCAAATGTTTTGGAAGAAAAGCTGACTTGTTTGTTCAACTGTAATTCTCTTTTTACATGGTGTTAATATACACATTTTTCTGAACCTATCTACAACTGCATACAAGTAATCATGACCTTTCCTTGAAAAAGGAAGACCTCCTACAAAATCCATTGAGATACTCTCCCATGGACGTGAAGGTACCAAAAGTGGAGTGTACAGTCCTAGTTTCCTGTTGCTAGACTTACTTGGTGCACACAAAGAACATCCTCTAATGAAACGAGATACATTATCAAACATGCGTGACCAATAACAATACCTTTGGAGATTCGCTATTGTCTTGCCTACACCAAAGTGTCCAACAATAAATGAAGTGTGCCCCTCCCTTATGATATTGTTTCTCTCTCCCTATGGAATACACAACTTTCCTAAGTGATACAACAAATTGTTATGTACATGGTAATTCAACTCTTCAATTTGGTTTCCTTGACTCAAGCTTGCATACATATCTCGAAAGTCATTATCATATGCATATTTCTCAATGTAACTTTCATGCAAAATAGAATTATGCATGAGTATAATAGATGAATTTACAATAGGCCTTGAAAGCATATCAACAACCTTATTGTAGACTCCATTTTTGTACTTGATAACCAAATGAAACTGTTGTAGAAACCCATCCATCTAAAGTGTCATGACTGCTGCAACTTTGACTGTGACTGTAATTACTACAATGGTCGATGGTCGGTATGGATAATGGTCTCCTTTCCCATCAAGTAGTGTTTCTATTTTTTGACACTTTGTACCAATGCGTAAAGTTCTTTGTCATAAGTGGGATAGTTATTCACAATTCCATTAAAAAATTCATAATGAAATGAAATGGGCTTACCATGCTGCATAAGAACTGCTCCCATGGTGTAATCACTAGCATCTGTTTGAATCTCAAATGGCTGTCTAAGATCTGGAAGATCCAATACCAGTGTTGAACTGATATTTTGCTTCAAAGCATCAAATGCTTTCTGCTGTACATCTCCCCATTGAAAGACTTTCTTGACACTAGTCAATGCATGTAATGGAGCTGCAATGGAAGAAAAATTAGCAATAAATTTCCTCCAATATTGTGCTGCCCCTAAAAAGCTTCTTACCTTTGTAACTGTATTGGGCTTGGGTCAATTCAAAATGACCTTAACCTTCTGTTATCCTCCACAATGTCCCAGGCTGATGAGGAGATCGACGGAGGTAACCACATACCAAGCTTTTAGTTTGGTAGCTAGCCCTACCAAACCAGAGAGGGCTCTCTCTATGAAATCACAGCCAAGAGACGATGGGGATATAAAGGATTTTAGGCTAAATACCTAGGTTCAGGTAGATTTTGGAAAATTTGGTCTTCTTGTTGGATAAGGGAAAAACCAGGTAGCTAGGTCAGAGGATCAAAGGGTTAAAACAACAAATATATAAAGGAGAAAAATGTCTTAATGAGCATGGAACATGAATTGATTAAGCAAGAGAGAATGTAACACAAAATGATTTTTCCATCAAAACAAAGTTTTATGTAAAGAATTCTGGTTATAAACTTAAGGAAAAACCATTGAAGAACTGATGAATGGAAAGATAAGATGAATTGTTTGCATATGAAACTATAACATAGAAAGTACAAGATCACAAACTCACTGCACATGAATTCATAGATAATAGCTGCATTTGTTCCTTTGATTTCTTGAAAATTCTCAAGCACAAGCTAGAAGAGTTCTCTCCTCAAATGTCCAACCCTTCTCTCTGACTGAGAAAATGATACATATAGGCCAAAAATAAACAGTTTCCCCACCCTTAGGGGTCGAATCCATGAGTTGTGGAACAATTCCCAAGAATACCTCAACCAACAAGTGAGACTGAGAACGTTGAATACAAACTCTTCATTTAGACTTTGATTTGAAATTTTCCTCATTAATGAGGCCTAATATATCATAAAAACAACTGACTAAGCTAATTTACCTATAATGACATCATCTAGACATCGAAATAGTAAAATTACATCACCCTTTTGACTTTTAACAAAGTCGAACTAGGACTTAAAAAAAAAATACACACTGAAAATTTTATAAAAATCTCAGAAATTTTCAGGGGCGCAGCGAGATGTTGAAGGCCATTTTTGAGTGCCTTTTTGAAGTCCATTATGAAAATATGGGAGAGTGTAGATGTCTTTAGATTATTTTTGCACTCAAAATTACCAATTTTTGGCTGAGATATGGCCATTCTCCCAAGGTGTCTCTAGGTGTGCAACGAAATGAAAAAAGAGAGGCAGACAGGTGTTTTTTTGGCCTCTTTTTTGCAAATTTCTAAAAAAATGAGCCTTGGACCACGAAAGTGGGAAAATGGGTTTTGAGAGGGGGTCATAATATTTCCAAAAATGTTGAGTTACCATCATTTGGAGCCCTAAGGAAGAAGCACAGCGTGAGCTCGCTGTGCTCCTAGACAGAAATTGCCAAAATTTTCAAGTCTGCACGAGTTTGCACTAAGACACAAAATTTTCTCCAAATCCTACCAAAATTTGTCTAGAGATGCCTGATGAGGTATGTTATGCAACCATGCATACATCAGCATGCAAATCTAACTTACCCTTCTCCTCTTGGCTAATTAGGGTTTCATCTAGTTTGGCCTTCATTTGCTTGATTTTGACCTTTAAAATCTAATTTCCTGTGTAATAATGGATGGACATTTTCCTTTGCTCCTTGTTATCCCTGTTGGCCTTATTAAGGAGATTCTCAAGGTGGAAATTGACTTTTTCAAGCAAAAAATCCCTGCCCTCATTTATTTCCATGATAATCCTCTCTTCAAAGGTTGATTCTTCTATTGTTGGCTTTTGTCCTCTGTCTCTCTAAAGTGCCTTCCTAAGACCCATTGTCCTTGGTCTCTTCCTTGCCACATGTCCTTCATGCCGCTTAGTTTCCTCATGTTCCACCACTGCCTTGCCTTTCATCTCTTTCTTCTTGGCTTTGAATTGCTCTTTCTCCATGACTAGTTGTTTTGCCTTAAGTTGACTGTTTTCTTGCTCAAGGAATGAAGTGATGAATTTGGCATTTGCCAAATTGTCCTTAAGCTCCATGATCTGAGAATCCTTCTCTTTGATGACTTGTTGTAGGGTTTGATGCTCATCTTGTGCCTTTAAGTCAACTAGGTCAAATTCATGCTCAATGGGCTCCTCATCATGCAAATAAGCCTCATGATGTGATGGTGATCCCTGATCTGCTGATGTAATAGGCTTGGCCCCTTCCTCAATTTCAGGAGCAAACACAAGCCTTCTGCCTCTCTGATATGTCTTGGTCACCTCAGGCCTAGATGCCTTGGAAACCTCATCATGTTTTCTTGATGACCCCATGTCCATGGGTTGTGTTGATATGGTTTGGTGCTAGCTTGGTGAAGTGGTTATATGCATTTTCAAGGTTGCCTCAATGAAGATGTCCCATGTCATGTTCTGCTCTACAAACTGATGGAGCACTATAACATTTGTTAGGCTATGGTGAAAGAGGCTAGGGTAATGCTCTTTGCCTTTCAATTTCACCCTTTTAGACATTTTGGTTAGGCTCCTATACAAGTAGCTACACAAATTGAGAGACTTGACAACTGTAAAGTGCATGAGCAACCTTATGTGGTATTGATATAGCTTGGAGAATTTTCCCTCACATGTGAAAAAATTCATGACAGCCTTGATTAATGGTGCATATCTCTCCAACAAGTATCTAAATGGGAAAACATGTGAGTGAGCTCCTTTGTATTGTGAGTTCAAATAAGGTTTGTACTCTTCTAGGTCCAGGTTCATGCATTTGAACCAATTTTCACCATAGTTTGGTATGCATGTAGCTTAAGAGATGGAATCTAATGAAAACATGAAATCAGTTCCCACAATGGTGATTTTGTATTCCTTTAAGGTGAGGGAAAATATACTTGTGAGCTGCTCATAGTAACCTACTTCCTGCACTCTTTGACAAAACCCTAAACAATTTACATCTTCAAAGCATTACATGACAAATGGGGAGGGGGTGATTTAATTGCAATTGGAGGGCTCAAACCTCAGTATATTCTCCCCCTTGTTGTACTTCCTCTTCTCTAATTGTGATGAGTCAGGATCCATACTTCAAACCTTAGGTGAAAGGCAAGCAAAAATAGTGAAATTTGCCACTGTGAGGGAATGAGGTGGTATAATGGACTTAGGAGTTGCCTAAAATTTTAAGGAAATTTAGGAGGGTAGGGGATGATGTCAGTGAGTATGGGAAGAAATAATTTTGGGAAATGAATGAGGGGAGGGTAGAAAAAGGCCAAACACATGCCTACCCCAGAAAGAGATAGGGTGGACTAGGGTTTAGAGGAAAATGATAGAAAATGAGGGGATAAGGCTTTGTGATGGATGGAGATGGTGTATTGGTTGCAAATAGAGGTGTAGGGGCAAGGAATATAGGGCTTAGGGTAGAAATTCATCATTGAATATCAAAACCATGAAAATCATGTAAACCCTAGGAGAAGAAGTATTTAATCAATTTCTTGACATATGAGGCAAATGAGATCATGAAAATTATTAAAATTACTTGTTATAGAGGATGAAGGATGAAATGAATGAAGAGGAGCTTTGAAAAAGGGATTTTGGTGGTAAAACACCAATTCTAGAGAACTCTACCTCGTACGCAGCGAAGGCTTCTTGTGCGCAACATGATGTCCAGGTGCACAACATAGGCTCTCTACTTGTAACGAGCTGTCTTCCAACCCACTTTTGGAGGCCTTAAACTGCTCCAAATTTCAAACTTGATAGCTCGTTGGAAAGATCTTGAAGTCTTATACAATATGGGCACCTCAAGAATGTAATTTTGACACTCCAAAAGGGATAAAAAATGATTTTCCCAAGGTCAATCCAAAAACACAGGGTGCCTTTGACAAAAGCGCAACGCCAACTTGTAGAGAACTTTTGATTTCCTTCCTGGAGGATTTTTGGGCTGAAATTGGTATGGTTGGAAATATTATGATGTCTTCTACACAATAGAGTCCTTAAGCACTGCCAACGCCTGCTCGAAATCCCTAAAAAAATGTCTTGAATCCAAGCTGTCTAAAAGTGTAACAACTCTTCTATAGAAAGTGTAGTTTGGGTATTTCTCTCAAATAATAATACTTGTGCATAAACTGAAGTAGGTTTTTGTTCCTTGGCCTATCATTGACAAAAACCGTTTTCACTTTTGTAAAATTCTTCTCCATTTGGTTAAAAACATATTTTGAAGAAAAAATGTCCCTATGATAAATGATGAGACGAGGTAGTCTATTGTAGCATTGTCTTATTTGAAATAAAACATTACCTTTACCTTTATTTTTCTTTCCCTAAGCTACTAACTCCCTTTACCCACTGACTCACATGATGGACATGTTTTTTTTTTGTTTTTTTGTTTTGTTTTGTTTTGTTTTTTTGTTTTGTTTTTTTTTTTTTTTTTTTTTTTTTTTTTTTTTTTTTTTTTTTTTACATATGGTATCATGATGACACATGGAGTAAAACCCTAGACCATGAAATAAAATGAGGAATTTAACCATTTCATGACCCAAGACATTTAAATGAAGATATGATACCTTGAAGAAGACAATGACCATGATGAGTGATGAAGATAATGAGTAAGTGAAGGGAGCAGCAGTGACCTAGACACAACAACCAATGACCAAATTTTTATTTGAAGACACCCTAACAACACTTGTAAGAGCATATTTGATCACTCGAGACTAACATGACTATAAGGCACTAACACCTTCGAGGGATCGATCTTCAGCTCACCTCCTCCAACAATGTGTCCCAAATACACTAAAGAATTCTTGCCAAATTCACATTTTGACATCTTTAAAAAAAATTGTTATTTTCTCAAGTCATCAAGTACTTTGTTTACATGCATGACATGTTAATCTCTAGATTTGTTGAATATGAGAATATCATCTAAGTACACAATGGCAAAGTCATATACAAATGGTCTCAATACATCATTCATAACTCTCATGAAAGTAGTTGGAGCATTTGTAAGACCGAAAGGCATAACAAGCCACTCAAACAATCCTTGTTTTGTTTTAAATGTAGTTTTTAAATGTCCTCTTCAGCTATTCTAATTTGATGATAACCATTTCGTAAGTCTAACTTAGTGAAATACTATATGTACCTAAACTGATCAAGCAAATCATCAATTCTTGGGAGTGGATAATGATTCTTTACCGTGATTTTGTTCAGTGCACAAAAATCCACACACATGCGCCAAGTCTCGTCCTTCTTTGGCACCAAAACAATGGGCGAACCACATGGCGAAGTAGATGGGTGTATGTTACCTTTGTTCAACAATTCTTGATTTTTCTTCTTGATTTCCATGCTCTCCATAATCAACATGTGATACATGCCAATATTTGGAAGTGGAACGTCCTGCTGCAGTTGTATCTCATGCTGAATTCCCCTCTTGGGAGGTAACCCCTTTGGTTCCTGAAACATCTCGCCATGCTTGCTTACCACATTGGAGGGAGAAAATGGAGCAATATCATATAACAGTAGTATCATAGGCAATTACTCGGTAGATTCTTTTCTCGGCAATTTCAATGCTCATTCATCACCCTACTTAGAAAATTCAGTTTTGTCCCAAATCGAATTTTTTTCCCAAACTGATAGTTCAAAGTGTGTTAATTTTTTAGATAAATCTGTAAATACATCTTTGTTTTGGAAATTATATTTTGATGGCTCTAAATCTAAAGAAGGAGCAGGAGCGGGATGCGTTTTGATTAGTCCACAAGGAAATAAGACCATGCTTACATGCAGACTCGAATTCGATTGCACAAACAATACAACAGAATACGAAGCCTTGGTGCAAGGCCTGTACAAAGCAATCGGGTTGAATGTCAAGTATCTTCAAGTCTTCGGAGACTCAGAAATTGTCGTCAAACAGGTACGTAACACTATACATTGCTTATCTGGTCATTTAAAGCACTATCAATCTTTAGTACAAGGTTTGACAAAGCATTTCATAGCATTTAATATTTCTTCAATCCCGAGACTCCAAAACGCAAGCGCAGACCTTTTGGCTAACGTAGCCTCTAAGCTTATTCCCTCCAAAGATTTTAGTCCAGATAGATTCTCAATAGAATTAATCTTTAGACCGTCCATCCCTGACAACGTTACAAATTGGAGAGTATTCAATGACGATCCTGATATTGTAAATTTCCTCACTTCTGAAGGATCCTACTCTAATCAAATAATTGACGAAGACCATCACGATCATCAAATACAACCAAATAGCAGTGATAATGTTATACCTAAATCGGTGGTTAAGTTAGAAGACTTATACGATTTGAAAAATCGGTTTAAAAGGTCTACCAATTCAAAGCTCTATAGTCCTACTCTGAACTACGAATTAGTAAACCTAGGGACCAATGATAAACCACAAAACGTTAACCTAGGCCTCGGCATAGTCCCTAAAGAAAAACTAGCGTATATTGGTCTTTTGAGACAATGTAAAAATGTTTTTGCCTGGAATTATGATGAACTAAAGACATACGACACTTCTATCATTCAGCATACTATTCCTATGATCAATAACGAAAAACCTGTCCAACAGAAGCTGAGAAAAATCCACCCCAATTTAGAAATCAGATAAAAACTGAGCTAAATAAGTTATTGAAAGCCAGAATAATTTTCCCCATCAGACATTCCAAATGGGTCTCCAATTTGGTACCTGTTAGAAAGAAAAACGGAGATATTAGAATCTGCATCGATTTTCGGAATCTTAACAAAGCCTGCCAAAAAGGCAATTTTCCTCTTCCACCTATGGAACAAATACTACAGGGAGTAGCAGGCTCAGAACTGATCTCTTTCTTAGATGGATTTTCAGGATATAACCAAGTGCTAGTACGTCCCAATGATCAGTTGAAAACCACATTCAGAACTAAATGGGGCACATACGCATATCGGAAAATGCCATTTGGGTTGATCAATGCTAGCGCTACATTTCAAACAGCTATGGACATCGCATTCAAGGGTTTAGTCAATAAGTCTGTAGTGATTTATTTGGATGATATAACAGTGTACTCCAAGAAGCGAAGCGATCATCTCAAAGATCTAAAACAAATCTTTCAACGATGTTTAAGGTATGGAATTTCACTTAACCCAAAGAAATCTTTTTTTTGCATTAAGTGAAGGAAAACTTCTAGGATTCATAGTGTCGAAATCTGGTATTCACATTGATCCCGACAGAATCAAAGAAATTTATGAAATATCCCTACCTCATAATAAAAAAGCCATGCAATTTTTCCTTGGTCAAATCAATTTTGTAAAGAGATTCGTTCCAGATTTTTCACGAATTGTATCTCCTTTGCAAAACATGATTAAAAAGAATTCAAATTTTAAATGGGGTCAAGATGAACATGAAGCATTCAATCTGATCAAGCAAGCTATCATTAATGCTCCGTCTTTAGCAACCCCGAATTTTTCAGAATCTTTTACTTTATACACATTTGCCTCAGAGAAATCATATGCTGCGATTCTAACTCAAGCAAATCAAGAAAAAGCGGAAGCTCCAATTGCGTTTTTTAGCTCAAATTTACAAGGTGCTGAACTCAATTATTCTGACGTGGAGAAACATGCTTATGCTGTTTTCAAAGCTGTCAAATATTTCAGAACTTTCTTACTTAAAACCCATACCAAGGTCATAGTACCGTTTCCAGCGGTAAGAAATCTTCTAGTACAGAAGGATGTGGGTGAGAAAAGAGCTAATTGGATCACTGCTTTGCAGGAGTACGACCTTGAAATCAAACCAACGAACATTGTGAGAGGTCAAGGCTTCTGCAAAATGTTGGCTGGAGCATCGCAAATTTCTGAAAATTCATCTGAAGAGGTACAAGTGTGTGAGGTAAGCCTAAATGATGCAGAATCATTGTACGCAGACATCATTTATTTTCTTAAGAACGGGTATGCTCCAACACACCTTGATCACACTAAGAAAATAGCTCTGAGATTAAAAGCTAAACAATATCAGCTCATAAATGATATTTATTTTAGAAAAAATTATGATTTTGTTCTTCTTAGATGTCTGGAAAAAACTGAAGCTGAAAAGGTTTTGCAGGAACTCCACGATGGACCAGCAGGCAGACACTATGCTGGAGATGCTACTGCACATAAAATCTTACGTGCAGGATATTACTTGCCTACGCTGTTCAAAGACTCACACAGTTACGTGAGGAAATGCCAAGTCTGCCAAACTACTGCTGGGAGACAAAGGAAACCGTCCCTGCCACTACAGCCGGTAAACATCGAGCAACCATTTGCTCAGTGGGGCTTGGACATAATAGGTGAGATCGTTCCTCACTCTTCTAAGCAGCATAGATACATCTTCACGGCAACAGATTATTTTACTAAGTGGGTAGAAGCAGTTCCTCTCAAGACAGCTAATTCTGAAAATATTATTGAATTCATAGATCAATTTATAATCACTAGGTTTGGACTGCCATCAGCTTTAATGTTTGATAATGCATCATACTTTTCTGGAAATGCAATGACGGAATTTGCACTTAAAAGAGGGTTCAAACTAAAATATTCGGCCAATTACTATCCGCAAGGTAATGGGTTAGCTAAGTCAACAAACAAAAACTTAATCGGGATTATTAAAAGAACAATTGACCAAAACCAAAAGAATTGGCATAAAGCTTTGATAAATGCTCTATGGGCAGATAAAATAACAAAAAAAGCTTCCATCGGCACTTCTCCCTTTAATTTAGTTTATGGGAAAGAAGTGGTTCTTCCAACCCACTTAGTCATTCCCTCCTTGTCTTTAATACAATACATTGACGAAGTACCTACTTCCTCCATACAACTAAGACAGATGGAAATAATTAAATTAGAAGAACAACGAGAAAAAGCTAAGAAAACCCATGCTCATCATCAAGCACTAATAAAATCCTCTTTTGATTCAAACATAATGACCAGAAATTTTTTTCAAATGGGAGATTTAGTTTTAAAATGGGATAAGGCACATGAAGAAAAAGACAAACATACAAAATTTCAAAAGATGTGGCTTGGTCCTTTTCAGATTGTTGAAGTCATAGGTCCATCAACGTTTGTCTTACAGGATTTAGCAGGTAGAAGGGATTCTCTGCCTGTTAATGGAAAAATCCTTAAAATATATTTTCCATAGAAGATTATTCTTCTATTTTTTAAAATAAGTTTTATTTTTCTTTTCTTTTTCATAATAAAACCAGTTGTGAATGGTTACTATAGGTATTCATGGAAAAGACACCAATTCTCTTTGAAGATTTTGAGCTTTCCTCTTGTATAAAAGACAAAATTTTTAAAGAACTTGATCTTTATTATTGACAGATACAATTAAAAACTTTAGCCTAGATATGATACTAGTTTCAACTTCCAAAAAATTTTGACGAAAACAACCTTTGGCGAAGAAATTGTTTTATATCAGCACAATGAAAGGTATCAATAGCAAAATAGGGATTCTCTGTAAAACAACTGTTTTCAAACTCTATTATTGTCGTCCAGAACTTTCTTAAGGAAAATATGACTTCCTCCCTGCTAAAGAAAATCGCAGCATTCAGAGAAATAATCCATGAATACACTTTATCTTAAAGAATAAGAGGTCTCATCACGAACCAACTTATCATGATCACAAGTATTATAACTTGTTGACTTTGCCAATATTGTCCACCAAAACAGGGCAATGACTCAAGATTGTTGAAATCAAAAGACAAGGGGTCTCATCATGAGCCAGCTTGTTCAGCAAAAGTGTAAATCAAGTGAATGACTGTGTCATAATTCGGCTACCAAACCAAGACATTGTTCTTTAAGAAAAAAAGAAAAGAAAATCAAAGCAATAAAGTATCAATATGGGTTTTTTCTTTGAAAGTTGTAGATCACCTTAAGCAAGATAAAAGATCATTACTGGGTAACAGTTAACCCTGTCGAGGCTATGGACGCCTGCTGGCAGCAGAGGCTCTACCTATGAAAAACGAGCATATTTTAAAGGCTGGCATACAGAGAAGATTTTTTTTTTTTTTTTTCTTACAAGGCCAAGTAATGGCTGATGTAAATACAAGGACAAGTCTGAGGGAGTAAACAATTAGAATAAAAAGAGGTTGAAACAGGATACCATTGATAGAATAAAGCATAATGTACTATATCTGTCTGTTGACCGTTGCGTGTCAACTACCCATGGCAGTACACCCCTTTTTTCTTCGCAAAAAGGGACAACGCTTGATCGAGATGTTCGTGCCATTCAGTAGTCATCGTCATTCTCTTGATCTTGTTAAAGTTGTAAACCCAATTTGCATTTTGATGTAAATAATCTTAGCAAAGCTGAGTCATGTATGAAAATTGCCTAGGTGGACCTAATTTTCTAGTGGTAATCTTCATTCCAGAAGGTTTTTCGTCTCACCGATCCATGATCGGCAGAGTTTTCCTTCAACCTGACCCCAAAGCCGTAATGAATTTTATCATTAGAGTCTTAGGAGAATCCTAGAGTGTTGATCTGCTAGATTATGTTTGGTCGCAGAACTGGATGGTTTATGAGGGTCTATGTCAAATGGGTTCTCCCCCTTGAGATGTAAAGTTGTAAAAGTCATGATGAAAAGTGTCTTGAGGGTTAGGAAATGTTAATCCCCTCATGCGTCTTAAGTCCTAGGTCCTAGGGAAAAAATCCCAATGGCTAGTTTGAGTGATCCATGTCAAAACGATCTCGACTGTCGATGAGGATCAAGACATCTCTTAATCTCATCCGTCGAATTTTTTAATTGGCATTTAAAAAAATGAAATTCTTAAAAATATTATTATTTTATGCATTTTTTAAAATTTTTATTAATTTTTTAGTATTTTTATTATTTTATTATTATTTTTAATTATTTTTATTTATTTTTTATTTTTTATTTTTTTATCTTTTTATTATTTTTATATGGATCATCAAACATAGTCCTTTGGAAAAATTTCCCCTAGGACCTAGGACTTAAGACGCATGAGGGGATTTAACATTTCCTAACCCTCAAGACACTTTTCATCATGACTTTTACAACTTTACATCTCAAGGGGGAGAACCCATTTGACATAGACCCTCATAAACCACCCAGTTCTGCGACCAAACATAATCTAGCAGATCAAAACTCTAGGATTCTCCTAAGACTCTAATGATAAAATTCATTCCGGCTTTGGGGTCAGGTTGAAGGAAAACTTTGCCGATCATGGATCGGTGAGACGAAAAACCTTCCGGAATGAAGATTACCACTAGAAAATTAGGTACACCTAGGCAATTTTCATACATGACTCGGCTCTGCTAAGATTATTTACATCAAAATGCAGACTGGGTTTACAACTTTAATAAGACCAGGAGAATGACGATGATTGTTGAACGGCACGAACATCTCGATTAAGCGCTGTCCCTTTTTGCGAAGAAAAAAGGGGTGTACTGCCATGGGGTAGTTGACACGCAGCGGTCAACATCTGGCTCTACTTGGGGACACGTTGCTGCACTGTAGGAATGTGAGAATCCAGAATCTGCACCCACGCAACACACAGCAGAAATAAGTAGCGTCCACTCAAAAATCATCATATAACAATTAAGCACAATGAAAGATAAAAGCTCTTCATTTATTAACTAGAAAAGCAAATCTAATCCTAAAACAGAAATGAAAATGTTGAAAGAACAAAGAGTAAGGTTAGAAATACAGGGGATGCCCCATGGCATCATATGTGTTCAATATAATGTATACTGAGCATTTGCCTGCTTTCAGGCAAATCTGTCGGCTGCTTGTCGGATGTGCCATGTCCAATTCTGCATATGGTAGGACTTTTTCCTATCCGAAAATCAAGCTGCTCGCGGCCGTCTGATGCATCAAATCTTCTTCTCGTTTTCTTTCTCTTGCGCTTTT
Source organism: Pinus taeda (assembly GCA_000404065.3). NCBI lineage: Eukaryota > Viridiplantae > Streptophyta > Pinopsida > Pinales > Pinaceae > Pinus > Pinus taeda. Next base: position 282,589 of record APFE030290169.1, read on the forward strand.
TCTTTGTGGCAGGCTGGATTACTAATGATATGGAATTTTCTGTTTCAAGGCTCTTAGATGAAGTATGTAAGATATGCGTGACATGTTTTTCTTCATCTTGCATCTGATCTTTATCATTTTTAAGTTTATCTGGATCACCTTCAATTAACCACCTTTCAATCGAACCAATGACCTCCTCATAATAAGATGGAGCTTGTTGCAACAAATGAGAAGGCTCCTGATTTATCTGGCTAGAGTATTCAACTTTTATAACACTGAATTCCCTGGTATGATCTTCTTCCATGGTAAATAACTTTTTTTGAAGACATATCTGATTAGCTTCCATATCTTTTATTACTTTATCGTCTTTCTCCTTTATGATCAACAAGCAATGCTGCATAGAGTTTATCTCTTCCTTATGATTTGCTTGCATGGTAGCCAATTGATTATTATGATCAAATGTCATGATATTCATTTCTTCATCCATAGTTAATAACTTGTTTTGCATAGAATTAATTTCCCTATCATGATTAGCTTTCATGGTCGTCATATTTTCCTCTAAGCCTGATAACCTGCTTTGCATAAAACTAATTTATGTGTTATGATTAATCTTCATGGCTTCAATTTCCTTAGCATGTTGATTTTGCATGATTTCCATCTCCCTATTACGTTTTTCCAGGTGGGTGCATAAAGTTCTCACATCATTTGCGTAATTAGTTTGATTGATCTCCATATTTTTTACCAGCAATATTAGTTCCTGTATAATTTGCTTTTGATCTTCCTTTTCATTGTCATTTGTCCCTGCATTTCCATTATCATGAATCTAATCTGTAATGGCACAAGTGGATGACACATTTTGATATGAAGAATTGTCTTGGAATCTTCCACTGACAGCTGGACCTTTTATAAGATTACTTTCATTATGTTGCACATTTTTAGGGGCCCAAGGCAAGCTATTTGGATAATCATATCTATCATTAAAAGCATTGACAATGTCTTGTAACGAAGTGAAAGAATCTTCAGGACAATTATTAAACCAATTCAAAGCATCACCCTCTAAAGAAAAGACAAAAAGACGCATTTTGATATCTTCGTGATTGTACTGAGGGGGTCTACAATATATGATCATTACACGAGTAAACAAGCCTAGATGCCTCTTTACAGCGACTGAATCACCACTTGAGAACAAAGGTAATTTAGAGATGGCCACTTCCGGAATATCATGGAGGTCATCAAAATGACATGGTTTAAACGAATAATCCATGATGAATAACAAGGGACCAAATGGATGATAGAAAGAGATCTCTGCTCAAGAAAATTAACAAATGAAAGAAGTGGATTCGCCACTTGAACAATGAATCTAATTCTAGGATCCAAAAAGCAACCAACAGGCAGATATGAGGGAGGCTTCTTGTCTGGGAAAAATAAGAAAATGGAGTCGCCACCCAAACAAGAAACTAGCTGAAAAGAAGCCACTGATATGACGAAAGTTAAGGTGATGAAAAGATCAAGAGATGCCAAAAATGTTGAATCTTCCAGCTCAAATGAGAGATGAGAAAGATGAAAGAATGATGAGAGATGAGAAGATGAATGTCGTTGAAACGCCAGGGACAAAAAAACTCTATCCCCGACAACGGCGCCAAAAAAGTTGTCGCACAGATTGTCACGACAACGCTCAGACCGGGGGCTGTCACCCTGATCCCCGATCTCTCCGTTTAAGCCTGTCTCCCGCGGCTAAGGGGGGTAGACCCTGTAGGAAAATGGAAGACCAACTGTAAACCAGTTGGTTTGGGAGACACGAAAGGAAACAAGCACTTAATTGGTTTTATTAAATAGACCAGTGCCATATGGACTTAATGTTTAAACGATTGATTATCGGATGCTGCAGAAAGATGAATTCATTAACAATCATTAACTATCAGATAACTCAAGTGACGTAAGATATTCGATGAACGTACAATGCTTTTCCAGCGATTAAATCTCAATAACGATATTCCAGCGATGAAAAAAAAATCTACTCCTTAAAAGAAAATAAAACTCCCTTTTTTATATTTTATATTCTTGCAAGAATTTTATGATTTTAAAATTTTTTATGATTTTTTTAACTTTATAATTTTCATGAATTTTAATTATTGTTATATATATAAATTTTAAACTTTAAGGATTCCAGAACAAAGCTAAACCTAAAGAAAAATCTAAATATTAAAATTAAAGCTAAAAATACTAAACTACATCTAAACAAAATAGAAGATGGAACTTTATGCTAAAGCTTGACATATATCTAAACTAAAATCTCTCCTAAATGAACTAACGCTAAACTAAAACAACACCTTTTTTAATTTGTTTTTACTTTTATTTTATTTTTTATCATTTTTTATTTCTAAAAAAAATGAGACTTAAACAAAACCTTAGCTAAAAAAAGAAATAGAATGGTTCAACGATTAAATGAAAATCAAACTTATAGAAATTTTATTTTTTTTAGTTTTATATATATATATATATATAATATATAATATTAACGCATGCCTACAAATAATACACTAAGCTAAAAATCAAAACTAAGCTAATGCATAAAAGAAATTTAAAAAAGGAAATGCCGCTAACCCAAATACGTAGAAAAAAAAATGCGTGAATTTTTTTGTTGTTGTTTTTTTTTGGGTGTTACGCAGGTTGTTTTCTGACGGCAAGAGGGCGAATGAAGCTACGCAGGGCGATGAAGAGTGAAGGGTTTCCAGGTCTGATGGGAGCTGCATAGGCGTTTTGCAGGTCCAGATGGAGGTGTTAGATAATCGATTTCGATGCAGGTTGAAGAGGAGAATGACCCACGCACAGGTTTTTTTTTTTTTTTGGCAGCTATGGAAACGTACAGGCAGTGTGGAGCTGGAATGGAGGGAGAGCTGATGGCTAAGAAATGCGTGAATATGAAAAACGTGGAAGGATGGCTGAGAGATGGATTCACGATGGCTGTAGAAATGAGTGGCAGATTTGTTGAGCGTTGAAGGGTGAATGGTGTACGCAAATGAGGAAGGGAGTTGTAGATCACCTTAAGCAGGATAAAGGATCATTACTGGGTAACAGGTAACCCTGTCGAGGCTACGGACGCCTGCTGGCAGCAGAGGTTCTACCTACGACAAACGAGCATATTTTAAAGGCTGGCATATAGAGAAGACTTTTTTTTTTCTTTTTTTCTTACAAGGCCAAGTAATGGCTGATGTAAATACAAGGACAAGTCTGAGGGAGTAAACAATTAGAATAAAAAGAGGTTGAAACAGGATACCATTGATAGAATAAAGCATAATGTACTCTATCTGTCTGTTGACTGCTGCGTGTCAACTACCCATGGCAGTACACCCCTTTTTTCTTCGCAAAAAGGGACAACGTTTGATCGAGATGTTCGTGCCATTCAGCAGTCATCGTCATTCTCCTGATCTTATTAAAGTTGTAAACCCAGTCTGCATTTTGATGTAAATAATCTTAGCAGAGCTGAGTCATGTATGAAAATTGCCTAGGTGGACCTAATTTTCTAGTGGTAATCTTCATTCCGGAAAGTTTTTCGTCTCACCGATCCATGATCGGCAGAGTTTTCCTTCAACCTGACCCCAAAGCCGGAATGAATTTTATCATTAGAGTCTTAGGAGAATCCTAGAGTGTTGATCTACTAGATTATGTTTGGTCGCAGAACTGGGTGGTTTATGAGGGTCTATGTCAAATGGGTTCTCCCCCTTGAGATGTAAAGTTGTAAAA
>APFE030290169.1:316062-327361 GCA_000404065.3 Pinus taeda
CACCAGAAGATCATTCTTTTGGACCGGTATGAAACAGGACATCCTTACTTTCATAGCAGAATGTGACGTCTGTCAACGCCACAAAGGGGAAACAGTCAACACACCAGACACATTACAACCATTGCCCATTCCGGCGTCAATTTGGACGGAGGTCTCCATGGATTTCATTACAGGTCTTCCAAAGTCTGGGAACAAGTCAGTCATCATGGTGGTTGTGGACCGACTATCGAAGTATGCTCATTTCTGCGCCCTACCCCAACCATTTACACCAACCTTGGTTGCCCAAACTTTCATGGATCAGATCTTCAAATTGCATGGCATGCCCACTTCTATTGTGTCCGATCGCGACCCAATCTTCACCAGTAATTTTTGGCAGGAACTCTTCAGAATACAAGGCACTCAACTCAAAATCAGTACTTCATATCATCCGCAAACAGATGGTAAAACCGAAGCAGTCAACAAATGTCTAGAAACCTACCTTAGGTGTTTCACTTCAGAAAAGCAACACCTTTGGGTACAGTGGTTACCTCTGGCGGAATGGTGGTATAACACCAAATATCATGCCACCACCAAAATGACTCCCTATGAAGCAGTCTATGGTCAAATTCCGCCTTCCCCTACTTCTTATCTCACGGGGTGCTCCAAAGTACAAGCCGTGGATCAACTCCTACAACACCGCGCAACCATGCTCGCCCACCTGCGTGAGAATATTCATCAAGCTCAGAACCGTATGAAGCAACAAGCTGACCAACATCGCTCAGAGTGCCAATTTCAAGAAGGGGATCAGGTCTTTTTGAGGCTGCAACCCTATAAGCAAACATCACTCAAAGACAAGGGTTGTCAAAATCTCTCTCCAAAATTCTATGGACCATACCAAGTACTTTAGCGCATTGGAGAAATGGCTTACAAGTTGGCTTTGCCACCTACAGCAAAAATCCACCCAGTTTTCCATGTATCGTGCCTCAAGAAAGTGATTGGGAACAATTGCCGAGTTCAAACTAGTTTACCGGAATTGGACGAGGAAGGGTCAATCTGGCTTCAACCGGAACAGGTTCTAGACACATGAGACAAGCACCTGCGCGGCCGCATGATTAAAGAGGTCCTCGTCAAATGGAAAGACACATCTCCGGAAGATGCAACTTGGGAACCAGCCACTATTCTTCAACAGTTTCCGCAACTTCAGCCTTGAGGACAAGGCTAGTCTTAAGGGGGAGGGCATGTTAGGGTCCCACCCTAACCCCCTTATTCATGTCATGGGATCACGTCATAGTCAAGAGTCAATAAAGCCCATATTAATATTTGTAAGTGGTTAACCCGCAATTAATGAAGGGACCACAGTTAGTTGCAAATGGGCGGTAGTATTAAATAAAGGGTAAATGGGTGGTAGTATTAGATAGATGGTATTAATAAAACCCACGGTATTGACCCGTGGTATTGCATGTATGAGTCATATATAAAGGATAGAGACTCCCTGCGAGGAGTATCGTGTCTTGTTTTGTAATCGAGCTCTGCTCTATTGGAGGTTGCCCCATCGAAGAGGCCTGTGAACATTTCTCTCTGAGTAATAAAATCATTGCTATTCTGTGTTCTGGGTATATTTTCTTCGCATATTCTGTGCTCTGGGTTTTTTTCTCGCATATTATCTGTTCGGTATTGCTTTGCAGGTTACGAAGCATAACAATATATGGTGGACTTAGAGGATCTGATGCATTGAGGAGCTGAGGTCAGAGACTTTGATGCAGGATGGGGTGTATACTTTTAAGTACATGTATGGGAATGGCTTGAAATTGGTGTGGAGGATCGATATGAGACACTTTGGAGTGATGGAGTTACGATGATGATGATGCCTTGGTGGCAACACTTGGGCATGGGTTGAGCCGAGACTCAACTACTTTTGACACATGGGAGCTGATTGATCTATGATCGTGGGCAGCACATGGATAGATGAGACAGGTGTATGCTTGTTTCTATGGAAGACTTGAGGGATGACACATTACAGATATGATGGAGGTTGCTTCATGGACCTGGATGTGGCACACTAAGAGTTGGAGATTGATGAGATGGTCTCTTCATATTGAGGAGGCACACATATGGATGATGTCGGGATAGATGTGGCCGATTTCATGTAGCACATCGACACCAAACATCATGGACAACATGTTGCAGATGAGATGAGGGCTACTTCATGGACCTGAGCATGGCTTACACTTATATGGATGGATTCTTGATCGAGTTGATGATGTGACGGGATGTTCTGAGAAACGACTGATGGTGGCATGAGGATGTGCATTCTCATGGTTTGAGCGTGACGGTTGGATTAGATACCCAACTAGTTCAGACATGGGGGTCGACAGTGTGCAGAGATGTGTTAGCATTTGTTGGAGTATCATGGAAGCAGTTCACATGGGACAACACATGATGAGGTCGACACGAGATGTTGTAGTGAACATGTAGCTTGAGATGGAGGGGCCAGCCTTCCATGATGGAGAGCAGCATGTGGAGATTGTGACAGGGTGGTCGATGGTCATTGATTGAGATGATTTCCGATATATGACATATCGATGGGGTGTATACCTTGGTATGGTGATCTTGGTGACAAATGGTTGCCAGGATGAGATATTGTCGAGGAAGACAATGACTTCCAGTGGGGGAGGATGTCAGGACTTGCGGTTCGTGCGACGGGCAGGGCAACTCCACCATGCAAGTGCGTGTGAAACATGAAACAAAATGAACCTTGGGAAAGTTTATAAGGTGTTGGGCGAGTTGAGGGGGCGGTCCCATGAGTTGGGCGGGCCGACCATCCTCCGGGCGAGACAACACATTATGAACGAGTCGGCCGGGCGTTTGGTGTGGGTCGACTGGGTGACACAACCCGCCACCCGCCCGTATATATTGGAGGGCGTTTGGAGGTAAACGACCATCAATCATTCGATAAATAAGTTCGAACAAGGAGTTCTGAAGTGCGTGGATGAGCCCTCACGATGGGCGGAACTCGAGTGTAAACTCGTTCAGAAAAGTCGTTCGGACAGTCGTTCGGGAACTCGTTCGGACAGTCGTTTGGGAAAATCGTTCGGACGGTCATTTGGGAAACTCGTTCGGACAGTCATTCAGAAAAATCGTTCAGACAGTCGTTCAGGTAGGTCGTTCAGACAGTCGTTCAGGCAGGTCGTTTAGGCAGGCCGTTCGGATAGTCGTTCAGGCAGGTCATTCAGGCAGGTTGTTTGGACAGTCGTTTAGGTAGGTCGTTCGGGAGTTCGTTCAGGCAGGACTCAGGCGAGGTCGTTCGGGCGAGGTCGTGTGGCGACTCGGGTGAAGTCGCTTAGGCGAACCGGGTGAAGTCGTGTGGCGACTCGGGTGAAGTCGTGTGGCAACTTGGGCGAAGTTGAACAGGTGAACGAGCGAGGGCACGTCGTGCACGACGAAACGATGAAGTGTTGAGATTATGAACAGAGGTGTGTCTCGGGCAGAGGTGCCCGTGTGTGGCAACTTGGAGGCGCGCCCGAGTTGGGCAAACAACATGATCGTGCGGCGAGGTGAACGAAGGGTTGGTGAGTCATGCGGCGACCGTGCGGAGGTGCCTATGAGCTACGCAACCGAGTTTGCCGAAGTTGCGAAAAATTGGCTAAGTGTAAATTTGGGGTTTCCCAAGATTTAACTTGTGCTTTGTAAAAATGAAGATTGTATAATATATCGATATCGGGTAGACTCATATTGCAGGGAGTTGCCCCTCCCTTTATACTGTTGTGCATTTCTCTTATATAATGCTATTGATAATGAATGTGTATGGGTGTTCATTGGTATAAAGGCACATTAATAATACTTGGTAATGAAAATAAACTAAGTATGGATTGTTAAGGCGTAGTCTACCAATCGAAGCTATTGGTGAAAAGAAAACGGTTGGTAGTGCCGCCACCTCGCCTACGCACGGTTGAAAGACTTAGCCGTAGGGCTTGGAGGCGTGATTAGTTGGCTTTTATTACTATACTATTTTCATAATATTATATAACTTTATAACTAACCATTTTTAGATTAATTTATTTAAAATTAATTTATTTTAATTTAATATTTTATTAACTTAAATATTAATTATTCAATATATTTATATAAACTATATTGTTTATATTTTTTGATTAATAATAGAATTTTAACCATTTATAGATTATATTAACTACTAATATTTAAACTTTATAACTAACAATTTTAGTATATTAATTAATTAATTAATTATTTATTTATTTTTAAATCCAATTTAAATTTATTTATTTCAATACTATGTTTTATGAAACCTGTATGTCCTTTTAACTTATATTTTAATTAAAAATATAATTTAACTATTTACAGATTACTCTATAGCTAACTATATTTATAATAACTGTGATAACTAACAATTTTTTATTAATTTATTTTTTACTTATTCAAATTTACGTTTTTTAATATATATTTATAATTATAAAATGATCCTTTTCGTATTTTGATGAGAATATTAACTGATTTAATAAATTTTTTAACCCTTATCTAAGTCATCTAGCCGTTTCCCGGTCAAATCTAGTCGTTGTCATTATAGCCATTACCTGGTTTAGAATGTTCTTCTATCTATTTAATATGAAAAGTGAGATCTGTTCATTCAACTTGTCTTGATGATAACCACACTGGTTGGTTCGAAACGCGTCGACAAAGGTTTTCCTCATGTGATTTACGCCGAAACTCTACTTAATAACATGTCAATCAAGTCATATAAATCTTTCTTGAATGCTTCCTCTTCTGAAAGACCTTCAGTCCCTTTTTCTCCTGACATTATGGCTGTGGATTCAGGCTTAGTTTTTGGTATTGCTTGTACCTCTTTAATCTCAATTGAAGGCAAAACTTGAGGTGTTTAAAGTGCAGTTGGAATTGGAACTTTGGGTGGAGATTGTGGCCTTGTGGGTCTCCTTCTTCTGGGCATTACCTCAAGAGTTGCAACCAACAATTTCCCTTCTCCTCTCTATAACTTTAACCTTGTAAGCATCACAATTTTGCAACCATTAAAACCCTACTTGCACAAAACTCAAGAAATCAAGCAAATAAACCTTTGCTCTGATACCAACTTGATATGTTATTGAATGTTAGTTTTGTTGTGCTAATTTCAATTACAGATTTGTAAACAAATGCTTGTCCATTGCTTCCTGTGCATAGGTTTCCTTAGTGTTTGTGAATGTAAACATGTAAATTTTATCAAGTTTAATGTGACATTCATGAGAAAAATAACATAAAAGACAAGTGCTGAACAACAACAATAAAGAGTACAACAAACCATCAATTGAACACTTAACACAACATTTTGATGGAGTTCACCCCTCCTGGGCTACATCTCCTTGGTCCAGCTTCCATGGCTTAGGCCTCTATATTAGCTCAATATGGAAAAAAAAATTTGTTTACAAAGCTCTACTACTCTTAAGACCTATTCCAATGTGTTCAGAATGTCAAAATTAGCTAGGAACACATTTTCCTGAGCTCAATTTGGTTGAAATTTGCCCCAGCTATGACCCAAACTGTGTTTCCCTAGAAAACCTCCTTAAAATTGGAGGAACTCCAGATATCTTCACTAAACTTGGAGTTGGCGCCGATTTTGGAGGTCCGCCATAATCTCTGCTGAATTAAACTCTGGTTTAATTAGTGTTAACTTGGATTAGTTAAGCACTAATCCAAGTTTAACTCAATTACCGCGCAATTTTCTGCCAATCATTTGAGTTGACGGTTTGGGTGAACACATGTTGTGGTTTTTGGCACGGTTTCTGCAAATGGTTATGTAATGCTGGCCGTTATATAAGCCATGACTGCCGATGGAGTGTTCACATATATACATTGAATGTTACGCTGGCCATTTGAATTGACGGTTTTCGAAGAGCCTTTTGTTGTAACTGCTGGAGCGTTCACATGGGAGGGCTGGCATGTGGTCTAGCCCTCCTAACCCCCACTGCCCAAACATTAAACCTTAAATTTATACAATGAACATTATGGTTATGCCACAATGGGTAGCGGAGATGGTTAAGCCATTGGCCTGTGTAGAGGAGGTCATAGGGTCGAACCCCGACGCCTCCATAAAAATTTTGATGCGCACCATAACTCAACCTTTAGGGAGGGACACGTGGCGGCCTTCGGGCTTAAAAATTTTGATGCACACCATAACTCAACCTTTGGGGAGGGACATGTGGCGGCCTTTGGGCTTTCCACTTGTCCCCTCCTCATTGGTCATTCATTAACCAACCAAAATATGCCATGTCACGACACTTGACAACGAACCAAAACCTGACACTTGGCAAGCTTTGATTGATTGTTGACCACTGTTTGAATGTTGACCACTGTTGACCTTGCACAATCACCTGCCACGTTAGCATTACAGACTGCTGACTCTGCATTTTTTTTTTAATTTCTCTTGTTTGGCAAAGTGGAAAAAACTCAATAACTTCCTCATACGAAATCGGTTTTCAGTGAAATGAATTGCGTTAGGATTGTTTTTCCGAGACGGACACGTTCATTCAGGTTTCGAGCCATTCTGAGAATTGATGTTTGAGCTAAGTACTAAGCACCTGATCATTGAGTCATGCCCTCTCTTATTATGTTAATCTTCCTATTAGTTAAAAATCTCCCTCATCCTCCTCATAGAATTTGGTCTAAAATATGGAACGACTATATTCTTGAAACCAATATTTTTTGTTGGTCTTTGGTACATTAGAAAATACTTGCAGCTAAAAACCTCTGAAAAAGAAACATTCTTGGTCCCTCTAGATGTGCCTTCTGCCTTTTCTCTAAGGATTCTATCCCCCATATCTTTCAACATTGCCCCTTTTCCCTTGAGGCTTGGAGAATTGTGCTTAGTCCAATTTTCCATCTTGATCACATTCCATAATCATGGGTCGATATGTTTGAAAAATGAAGTCAACTTTACCCTTGGAGTCGAAAGCCTCATCCCTTCCAATTTGTTTCTGGTTGACTTTTCCAAAATTCATTTGTCGGTTTATTTGTATTGCACAAAATAAAGCAATCTAAAAAAATGGGAAGTTGTCTCACTTGTTGGTTGCGTATAAAGCCTGCTCCCCCATGTTTGAGTCCATTTCTAATTTTGGTTACAGTGACAAAGATTTAGAGGATCTGAGTGAAGTAGAACATGCATGGATGTCTCTCGACAAGAAATTTCTTCATGCTCAGTTGGCACCAACAAACCAAATAAGAATCAAGCATACTGCCTGAGACTAAGTCAAGTGGAATTCTTGAAATGGAGAATGGAGAAAGCTCAATTCTCCCTTTTCTTTGACGGAGCATCCATAGGTAATCTGGGGGAGGCAGTAGTGGGAGGGGTTCTCATAAGCCTTGATGAAAAAAATAGCGTCCAAATTTGTATGGGGGTTAGGACCAACAACCAACAACATGGTGAGTTCCTTTCTCTTTGGAAAGGTTTGGAGGTGACAATAGAAAATAATATTCACAAATTCTCGGTTTATGGAGACTCTATGATCATCATTTGAAAAATGACCAAGGTCAAAGGTTTGATAAGTTTTCATATCTCCCCATGGTACAAAGAGTGATCAACGTCGCCTCACAATTTGAAAATATTGATTTTTTTTCCATATCCTTAGGAAGTTGAATATAAGGGCGAATGAGCTCGCAAAAAAGGCTTCGATTCTGGGGAAGGAAAAATTGAAGTGGGGATAACGTTGAGCGCTTCTACCTATCCCTCAATATGAACTTGGTAAATTTTATTAATAAGAGCGGGGGTTCAATTGTTCTCAAGAGACATAAATTTGTTTTGTGGACAATTTCTAAACAATGGCATGAAGTCATGGTGATTTCCACTCCCATTTCAAGGATTGACAAGTGGATGTTCATCAATCCCTCCCTTCACAAGGTGGCCGAAATCCTTAGCTATGTTTTCTGGCGATTCTCAAATCCCAGGCTTATTAACTTCTCGTCCTTTCTCATTAATTGGAATTACAATTTGTTGGGCTCTTTGATCCTATCGAGACAATGGTGTCTAATCCTTTAAGCCTCTCTTGGTGGAAGGTGGTTTGGATCTCCTTGACAATGATGAGGATCGCCTCAGATGGGAATAATAATTTATGGATGTCGACCTATGCCTTGTCATTCTTTAGTTTGACCAATCTTTGGATCATGAAGTCAAACTTATGGTGCTTTTTTGGCTCATGTGTTAGTAGATATCCATTCTATTTATTTACCACCTAGTCTCACCTTAATGCAAATGTGTCTTAAGATGTTAGTAGCTTATTCATTGTTCCTATCTTCTGTGTTAGGTAGGGAAATTGAGAGTTTTTAACAATGGCTAATTCTCTTGACCCTGCTGAAAATTCCGACACCTACTTAGTTCTAGATAAGTTTTTGGATGCTTCTCATACATTGCTCGTCTCCATTTCAAAACATGAAGACATGATGGAGCATCAACACATGTCTTTCCAGTTGCTTCTTGAGGCAAAATTGCTTCGTCATCAAGCATACATGGAACAAACAATGGATGACATGAGGGAGGACATTCGCGACATTGATGAGCATATAACGACTCTATAGATTACTAGGAATGACACTGTGTCGAGGACTGAAGGAGTTGATGGAATCAAAGCAACAGTCGGAGGAAAGAAGGCTTGTTGCATTAGGGATGATGGCTCCAAAGTGCCTAATCAACTTGGTTCAACAACTTGGCCCTTTTACATCAATTATGATCATATTTTGCCATGTTACTATGTAAATTTTGCTTCATTTTGGATAGTTTTTGTAAGGTTTACAATGATAATGTTTTTAGGTTAATATGGAACTCCAATCCTAGAGCTTGCGTAATTCTAGGATATCTTTTGAACTGCAGAAATTTTGTAATAGAATTGCTATGTACAGGTTATGGTCCTTAATCCAACCTTGTTAATATAATTTTTCTAACCATTCAGTTAAAAAAGGTATTATTTTATTCCTTATTTCATTCCCTAATTTATTTGTTTTATTATTATTGATATTATTTATTATTACTTATTTATTTATAATAATTAATTTTTTTGGGTAGTATATATATATATATATAAACTAATTTAATATTAATATTGAAATTATTATTATAATTATGTAGCATATCTTCCGGATACATTGCATTAAGGCTTGTTTAGTAATCGAACGTTTCGAACCCAGCAACGGTTGGTTTCATCTTCAGGATGTGAAAATTATTTAATTATTTATATGTTCCTAATTTACTTGCCCCTCTTCTTATTATAATAAATTTGATTTATTGTAGTTATTATTATTATTATTATTTATAAATGTTAATAAAAGTAAAAATACAGTTACAATGCGGTCGAGACCTCAGAGGAGGTCCAAGACTGTCTAGCAAGACATACAAACTGTCCCAGGGCTGGGATTAACCAGATACAAAAGCCCAAGGCCATATAGAGAGAACTGGCCATAGTGGTAGACCTAAAAAAAGGACAGATGAAAAGCTATGACCATACTATCTAAACTGCCCAGATAGCCATGAGCAAAATTGCAGAGCCAAAAAATTGAAACTACAACAGAACTACACGCCTGATACAGAAAAACCTTGACAAAAGCCATATAGGCATAGCAAAGTGGACTGAAGAGCAGAAAGAGGAGCATGGAAGTAGACATGGCCCAGGAGTCTTCAAGCATTAGTATCATGTTCTGGAACTTCCTCCTCCACTGGGCATGGATAGCCCATCCACGTGTCATCAACATTGTCCTTAATAGCTGAACTGCTGCCATCTGGAGGAGCTGCCAACTGCCGAATGATATCAGAGCCACTCGCCGAGTGAACAGAGGTCGGGACATCTTGTTGATTGTTGTCTGGAGGCTTGGAGATATCAGTGTCATTTCCTCCAGCTTGCAAATCTCCACAATTGAACCCAAAACCAACATCTTCCCTCTGCTGCGCACTTTCTCCCTGAGACTGCATTGTTGAGGTATTCACCTTAACAGTGGGCCGAGCTTCTTCCTCTGAAAAAATTATCGTAATACTGGCCGAGAGAACAGGTTGATTGAGGCGACTGTGAAACGTGAAATGGGTGGTTTGAAAAGAGTTGTGCGGGAGAAGCCTGCGAATGTCTAAGGTAGGGGAAGCCGAAGCCAAAGGAATAACAGGTAGAGGAGCAGGTTGAGAGCGCCCACGGCCTCCACGACTGCCACCTCGGCGACATCTACCTCGACGACGCACCATTGTCAAAGTAACAGGGCAGCTTGGAGGGGATGGAGAGCAGGGCGAAACAAAGTAGATGTCGGTGTGAGGGAGCCTGTAATGCGTTATGAACCAGACATTCAGCGCCACCTTCAAAGCATTGCAAGGATGCAAAACCTGAGGCAGTTGAATGTAGGGAGGCCAGCGGTAAATAATGACAGAGAGAGCCGAGGCAGCCATTAAAGGAATACCAGGTGAAATGTCTCAAACACACTACGCATTCAATTCCGCATGGTAATTGATCTGCCAGTACTTAATATAATCCATTTCCAACCGCGGGAGACCTTGGGTAGGTGTGCTGTCCTGCCACCTGCTGTACCAGATGTCGTCGTAGCACATAGCCTTCATAAATATTGCGTTAATGCACCCGCATCCAGGTGAGGATTTTTTATTTTAAGAAGTGATTTTATCAAAATTAATATAAAAATAAAATCTCAATAGTAAGAATGTGTATTCTTTTGTTAAACATTTTTGAACCTTTTTACATTTTATTTATTTTTATTTTTTAATTAAATTGAACTTAGGCCCATTGAGATGTTGTTACTAGAATTGTGCAAGGCTAAGATGAGCCTAGATGTCTTGGGGAACAATTTTTCTGCTCAAATGACTCTCATGCAACCCCTCCCATGAGATTTGACGAATAGTCTATCTAATAGAAACTAAACCCTAAGCAAGCCAATTCATATACACTGCATGGATATCTTTCTAGAAAACTTGTCCACATACAATATCATATCCACATACAATATCTGTGTGGGTCACAACGGTATCCATTCAAAAATAATAAAATAATACACTAACAAATTAAAAAATAGTAATAGCCAAAAAAAGTATTAATATAGGGTATAATAAAATACTTTAATTTCCATCTTAATTTAAACTTTATATATAGAGATAAAGTAATTGAAAGTTAGAAAAAATAATTTACATTTTAGTATGAGGGAGATATGTAATTCCTTCACTACTTCATACGTGGACAGATTACACAAAAATAATATTATTGATATTATATGATGCATAATTCATTCTATGTTCTATTGACACATATTTAAAATAAGAATATATGACGAAAGTTAATGT
>APFE030290169.1:337255-354529 GCA_000404065.3 Pinus taeda
TTCTTATAATAAAAAGTAATTTTGCTTTTACTTTTAATTATTTAATTTTTATATACAAAATTAATATAAAATATAAATATTATTTAATTAATTTTAATTTCTTATAATATCAATAATATTATTTTTACAAGTCTTAAAAAAACATATATCTTTCTTTTATAAAATATTTCTTATTACTCCCATAAATTATTGATTTTTATATACCAAATCTAATATAAAATATAAATTATTAATATTATTTAATTAATTTAAATTTCTGATTTAATATCATCACATATTGAAAATAAATTATTTTATTTATATATAAAAAATTAAATTAAAATAAAATATTATTTACTATTTTACAATTAATGCTATTCACCCATTCTGCACATAATTTAAATCCTACTAAATACTTCTGTATTTAGTGTCTGGTCTATTGAGTGACTAGTTTTCAACTTTCAGATATAATGATCCATAAGTGAACAACTAACCCTCAAATTCATAATTTTGACATGCTCGATTCCAGCTGAAAGTAATGCGAGAAATGGGGAATGTGAAAAACGCTGCGGTGGCTTTCATTGTGCTCTGGCCTTCCATTATCTTCTATATTGCGTTCCTCAATGTGGGCAATTCATCTTCCTGGGAAACATGGAAATGGTGTTCTGCTCATCCTATCTCTCTCCTAAATATATTGTTTTTCTTCAATGTGGATATCATATTCTGGATCATCAGCTTACTGCAGAAGAGCACTTGGGTATCTTCTCTTTATCTAATTCTAATTCTATCGAAACTCTTAATTTTTTCAGCTATGGTACATAAATGATGTTAATGATAATACTTAATTCGTGATGTGTTCGCAGTTGATAGATTTGTACTGGACTGTATTGCCTGTGATGATGGCTTACTATTATGCTACTCATCCCTACTCTCAGACGAATATATGGAGATCGAGGGTTGTAATATTTTTGACATGTGTATGGAGCATTCGTCTCACACACAGTTACTTTAGAAGGGAAGAATGGCAGTGGGGAGCCAGGGAGGACTGGAGATTCGCTGATCTGCGAAAGCGCTATGCGAAGCATTGGTGGTGGATGTCCTTTTTTGTTGTATATGTCTCTCAGCAGGTACAATACGATTTCTCTCTCTTTATTCGAATGTTTTATCTATGCTCATCTATTATTTTTAATGTAATTTCACATGCCTAGCCTCACTGTAAATAGATCAGAGATCAGCAGATCAATTGTCCCCCCCTTTCCATCCCAGACTCACAGACACAGACTAGAGGCTCCACTCCAGTACACTATAACCATGCCCAGGGAATGGTGTGAATCACAATTAAAGTCGCCTATGAAGCTCCTTGTAAAAGTATAGTACCCAAGATCGAGAAGAATAGCCCTAAATTTGTCTAGCTGGTACGGGAAGCAGGGCTAAAATTCACCATGGGCAAATCGGTGATTTATGCAGTACTACATATACCAAAAACTTTTCTGATTCAAAGTTGGCTTTGGAGTCTAGGTTTTTTTGTTGATGTCATAGCATCCTCCTCCATTCTGGCACTAACTTTGTTGAAAGATGCTTGTGTGCTCCTTGTGGGCCTTGATTTGTTGTCCTTGTGATGCCTTTTTATCTACAAGCTTACTGAAATCACAGTTCATATTCCTTTTTGAAAATTTAGTTCCGCATTAGTATGCCTGTTACTATGACAATACCTATCCAACATGTAGAATTTGTATTAATTTATCCTTCCTATACACGTATCTGATCCAGAGGGGTGGCATTTAAGACACCTTTTGCATGCTGAATAGTCTTTATGGAAATCGCGGCCAAAATTCACTGTAGGCACATGGGTGGTTTATGAAGTTCTACATACTCACTAGCTTTGCCAATTCGAAGCTGGCTTTGAGGTCTAGGCCCCTGTGTTGATTTCATAGCTTCCTCCCTCAGTCTGGTACTATGTGCTTTATGGGTCTCTTGAGTGTTTTTGTTGTCTTTGTAATGCTCCTTAAATGCAAGCTTAGTAAAAGCACGGTTGCATAACGCTTTTCAAGGACTTATTTCCACATTAGTATGACTACTATATGAAAATACCTATGCAACATGCAGAATGTATTGAATTACCCTTCCCATATGTATATTCAATCCAAAGGGGTGACATTTAAAGCACCTTTTGTTTGTTGAGTGAGCATTTCCCTGCTGCTGCTACTACTAGCACAAACCCACTAATCCAGGTATAATACGCATTTCTTGGTGGCAGAGCTCCAATATTTGATATGTCGGACTCTCAAGGAATGTATTTTTTAGCTTTGCAACCTTGAAGTGTATATCAAGCTTGGGGTGCCCATATGCAGTGCATCTAATGCACATTCTAGATTCAATGTACCATTACAAAGGCACACACACGAAGAGGTGATGCATCATCCTAACCCATAGGACTGTAAAATGCACCTTGTTTCTCTGGGTGCAATGAAGTATGGTTTGTTATGATTTTCTTGCTTTTTTCTTCCTTGATGCCCTCAGATGCACAGATATGATAAGAGGAGTCTACATGTATTAGATGACTAACATAATGGCCATTGTCTAACAATTGCAGATCTTCCTCGTTGGGATTTGCCTTCCAATCTTTGAAGTGCATAACAGTCAACAACCTTGGAATGCTTGGGATTACTTTTCTACTTTGGTTTGCACAACAGGCATTGTGTTTGCTTACTTTGCAGATACTCAGCTCTATAATTTTGTTTGCAAGAACAAGATGTTAAGGGATCTGGGTGTCCCAGCTGAACCCATTCTCGACAAGGGATTATGGAGCATTTCTCGGCATCCAAATTACTTTGGAGAGCAGCTCTGGTGGTGGGGATTGGTTATTTTTGCATGGAATGCTGGCAAAGGTTATACTTTTATAGGATCTGCTTTGAATTCATGTTGCCTGGCATATGTGACGGTGCTTGTGGAGAGAAAACTTGTTGGTAAGAAATACAGAGCAAAAGAGTATGAAGAATATCAGATGATGACCTCTGTGTGGATACCTTGGTTCAAGCTTAGACAAAACATTGGCAAGGATAAGAAGAAACATTGATTTCAGCAAAACTGGGAGGTATCTACAGAGAGCTCTCAAAGAGGACTTTGTCCATAAGTTTTTTATTTGAGACTCACTGTCTAAAGTCTTATATATCTCCCGTTGGCTGGGCATCAGTGTATTAGGGTCCATTTAATCTTCAGTTTTGTTGGCATTCAATTTCAAATGAGGCAGGAAAGACAGACAAAGTCTAGGACAGGGAATTCGATCTATATGAACAAGAGCTCAAAGAATAAGTTATCTGTAATTTCAAAATTCTTCTCCCCCGGGTTGGGCAGATTGCTTTGGTGCCCTTCTCATTTTCTTTGATCTGTTTCTTGGCCCTGAAATCAGTCTTATCCAACAATCCTCACTTCCCACAGAAATCGGTTTCATAAAACTTTAAAATGTTGGTCTTCCAGGAAAGCTATTTCTGTAATTGGTGTCTGTCTTTCCTTCAAGGAAATCATACTAGTTAAATTTCCCTTTTCTTGCATATATCCATGTGGATTTAGTTTTTTAAAACAAGTTGAAGAAGATAGCTGGTGACAGTCTCAAAGATAGCAGACTATGATTATCAGGCTCTTATTGGTCATTGGCCAGAACTTATCAGTATGTGATAACAATAGGATTCTTATTTCTACTTCCATGATAGCAATAGGTCTGGTATATCATAGAACTTTTGGCCTCTTGGGTTCAAGCTATTTCAGTTTCTGCTCCTGGTCAACAGACACCTGCAATTATAAGTTTATAACCATGTTTTTTACTAGCAGGCTTGTATTGGTTAAATCGTTAAGACAATTGAGGACATACTCTTTATTTTCAGCTTTTCACATGATGAAGTGTAGTGACTAACAAGTGATGCAGACTTTCGGACTTCATGAAAATGGAAGCTAGTATTGTGTGTAATGATTGTCATGAGAAAATATCTTGAAGGTAATCTTTTTGGAAATTGACCTATATAGGTAAATTATTAGATTTTTCCTTAGATCTACGTGGTGCATAAAATAATCATTCAACACCTTAAAAAAAGAAAATAACCTTGTTGAAATAGGTGTTTGGCTTTCACCCTATTGGACAATTTCCTTGAAATTCTGGAACTGCTTGATGAAGCAACTGAAACTAGGTTTGATTCACCAAGACCCAGAATTTCTCTCCTATAAATTTGCAGCGGAATAGAAATAGAATTAAAAACACAGTCACACGATAACAATAACACTATTTATTAGGGAAGCAACTGGGAAAACCCTCTGCTAGCTGTAGAATTTTATTGACAGAAAATAGAGCAATTGATCTCTTTACAAGGAAAACTGTTTAAATAGAAAACAAGGCTGTTCTCTCTGCTAATACTTAGCTTGAAACCTCCCTGCAAGAACTCGACCCAGCCCACTATTTCCTTGCTTAGCCTCTTCTCTTATCTCACTGGAAATCTCCTATTTCTTAGCGCTGGACAGACCCCTATTATTTCGGAATTAACTCTTAAATCTTAGCGCACTTCTGCAAGGAAAATTATCTTTGTCAAACTGCATATGGGCTTCTCCTTAGACGCTCTTCATAGCAACCAGCTCTCATGCAAACTTGTGCTCACAATTATGATACAATGTGTGCCTTCGTCCTCCTTATAAGCCTTTTGACTCATGCTAAATCTGGCAAGTTAATTTTTAGAACTCGGACTTGTGATTGATCTTTTAACTGAGTCACACTGACTCTTCTAACTCATCCTAGCCTCAATTAGACACCAAGACTCTCACTCATTCTTTTCCAAATATAAACTGGCACTTGGAGACAAACAAAACTGAGCCTCCAAATTCTGCTCATGAGTTAATTGCTCCATGACTTGTCCTCGAACTCATTCATACTAAAGAAGGATTGAGCGAGGTCTTTCTTGACTAAGGCACAAGTCAAGAAGACCCTTCTCGCTACTATTCTCAACACTCCCTCTTAGCGAGCAAGTGATTCTGTACAACTCCCGACTTATCTCTGAAATGGACAAAACTGCTTCTTGCCAATGCCTTGGTCAAGATATCTGTTGTCCGCTCCTCTATTGGAATGTATGGTAGCTTCACTATCCCTTTATGCACACAATCTTTGAGATGATGATACTTGATATTGATCTGCTTTGAGCGATCATGAAACATTGGGTTCTCAGAGAGCTTGATGCAACTTTGGTTATCATAGTGTATCACAACAGGCTCCATCATCTTGATTTGGGGTAGCATCGGATGTGCTCTAAGCCTCAAATTTTGCATGGAGGTTTGGGCACAGGGATTCCAAAGAACCCAAAAAGCGTTTTGGGAAATTCCACCCAGATGTGATTTTATTAAAATAATTAATATTTTTAATGGGGTTCCTAAGTCTAAACTTAGGAAAATTAAAATATTAATGGGTATTAATCTAATCAGGGGTGAAACTTCTAGAAAAAGCCATGAATCAAGCCAAAACGATCTGAGCCTTTGATTATGTTTTAATCTATGTTGTTGGTTGTCCAACAGGAAGATATAAGAAGGGCCCTGAGGGCCATTTGGAAAATACACAGAGAGATTGAGAAAATCAATTTTCTGAAGTGAGAAGTTCTCAGGAGGAAGATCGATTGAGGAGATCTTGCAGCAGAGGGGCAGTGAGAATCCAGAAGAAGGAATTTCCAAAGAGTACTAGGTAGAGGTAGAACAAAAAGACGTCCAAAGGAAGGTTGATATTGACCCACGCAGATGTAGCGCGGTCCTTGAGGGGAAGTCGAGTTTCCTGTTGAGGGAAGTTGAAATTTAGTTGCTGGAAGCCAGGGTGTGAGTCAGGGAGGTAGGGAAGGTCGATTTCTCAGCCAACGGAGGATCCAGAGGAGAGACAGTGTAATACCTAGGAGGGGTGATGCAGAAACTGGCCATAGTGACACAGCCCCGCGCAAAGGCCACGCAGAGGGTGATGCAGAGCCTCCAGAGCAGCAGGAGCAGTCACTGATTCTCCAGTGATAGGGTGAGATCATTTCACCAGTCTTTTGTTCGGTATTCTCTCTATATCAGATTGCTAGTTGAACATCCTAGAATTGTACTTAGATTTTCTCTTGCATAATAATAAAACCCTCAGAGCTACTGCACCAGTTTCCCCGCATTGGGTTTTTCCAGGGACGTTTTGTCCAAAAATAACTATGTCCTATGTGTTTCTATTTCTTGTTCAGTTTCTATGTTTCAAAATCATATTTAATTTGGTGGAGGCTACTTCAGTAATTTGCTTCGATATTTCATGAAGAAATTTGAAATAAGTTTGTAACATAATTTACAATCTAGGAGAAGTAGATTCAGCTGGTTGCAGTAGAATTCCTGAGATTGTTAGATCTAGGAATTTTCACACATCCTCTGTCTGAAAAGTCCCACAAGCAACTTCCTTATCCAAATACACTTGCACGCTGCCAAACTAGTAGTCATGTACTTGACCTCTACTGAATTGAGTGCAACTGATCTTTGCTTCCTTCTGTACCAGGAAACAATTGTTGACCCAATGCGGAAGACGCCGCCTGAAGCACTCTTTCGATCTGTGGAGCACCCTGCGCAATTTGCATCAGTGAAGCCCTCAAGCCTCACTCCATCAACCTGTTTGTACCACAATCCATTATCTGCTGTGCCTCCGAGATACCTCAAAACATGTTTCACAGCAACCCATTGGACTCTGGTCGGTTCCATCATGAACTGACTCAGCTGGTTGACTGCAAAACAAATATGAAGTTGTGTGTTGAAAAAGTACATCAACAACCCGATGAGCTGCTTGTGTATTGTAGCATCCACTCGCTCTGCTCTACTAGCATCCACCTTCCTCTAGTTTGTGACTAGAGACTGGCCATGGGTCTGCGATCCTTCCTATGAAATCTTTGAAGAATCTCTGTAGTGTACTCACCCTACCAAACCTTCAATCCAAGGAAATAGTGCATAAGCCCCACATCCTTTATCTCAAACTCCCTTGCAAGGTCCTTCTTACAATCTCTGATCAAGTTGTCTGCTCCAGTCAATATAAGGTTGTCAACATAGAGCACTAGAATGAGCAGAAGTCCTCCAACCATGATGTAGTATATGTTGGCATCCACCTCACTCTTAGTGAAGCCCAATCCTCGAAGGTAGCTGTCATTACGAGTGTACCATGCTCTCAGAGCCTGCTTAAGCCCATAAAGAGCTCTCTTCAGCCTGCACACGTGTGTCTTTGCTGAACTTCTCAAACCCCTCTCACTGCTTCATATAATTCTCCTCCTCAACCACTTTGCTGAGGAATGCTGTCTTCATGTCCATTTAGTGGATCTTCCACGCCATTTGTGCTGCAAGTTCCAGAATAGTCCTGATGGATGAATGCCATGCTACTGAGGTAAAGGTCTCATCATGGTCTATGCCCTCAATCTATGAGAAGCTCTTGGCCACAAACCTGGCCTTGTACTTCTCCACACTCCCATCTGTTCCATGCTTCACCTTGTACACAATACATCCAACGTGAGCCAACTATAGATTTGCCCTCAGGTCGTGGCACAATTTTCCTAGACATTGTTCTCAATGATGGAGGAATATTCCTCCACCATGGCATCCTACCAAACTTGTTGAGAAGCTGCCTCCTTATAACTAGAAAGCTGAGTGTCCACCAACCTTGTCATCAGTGCCATATATCTTGTGTACCTCTGTGGTTGCTTGTACTGCTTGAACATGGTGCTAGGAGTTTCCTGGGCCTCCTGAATCAACTTCTCGGCCCACTTGGCTTTCTTCCTCCCTACGCTGGGAGTCTCTAATTGAGTAGCGGTTTTCTCTCATCCTGGTCTCTTCTCCTCATCATCCTGCTGTGTGGGCCTCTTGCCATTTGGTTGAGACTCAATTTGTGGTCTTGGCTGAGGGTCCTCCTTGGGAACGAGTAGCTCCTCCATCTCAAGTACTCCAACCTGCTCTCGCTCTAAGGAATCCCTTAGAGCTCTGGACTCCTCAAACTTCACATTCCGCTTGAGAACTGTCTTCTTGAGTCTCGGTAGATACACCTTGTATGCCTAAGTTGTCTCACTGTATCCCACGAAAATACCCTTTTTTGCTATGGGCTCCAACTTCTTCCTGCTATCTTTGGATACATGGCAATAAAATTTTGTGTCAAAGATACAAAAGTATGAAACATTAGGCTTCTTGCTTGTGAAAGCCTCCTTCAGTGTAACTCATCCAAGAACCTTATGTGGACACCTATTCTGCAGAAATACTGCAGCGTTGCATGCCTCTGTGCACAAGAACATAGGCAGTGCTTGCAACATGGCCTTAGCCACTCCAACAATACTGCGGTTCTTCCTCTCAGCCACCCCATTCTGCTGAGGGTTATGGGGTGTTATCGACTCTCTCCTAACGCCCTCCTTCGCACACAACTCCTTGAAGGCATTGGAGACATATTCTCCACCATTATCACTCCTCACTGCGTCGATCTTCTTCCTGGTATGGTTTTCTACCAAAGCCTTAAACTCCATGAACTTGGTTAACATCTCAACTTTCTTTTTCATAAAAAATATCCAAGTTTTATGAGAATAATCATCGATGAAGGTAACATAATAGTTGTGTCTCATAAGAGATGGAGAAGAGAAGGGCCCGCATACATCTGAATGCACCAACTCCAAAATCCCTTTGACTCTGCTATCTCAGCCCTGAAAAGAAGTCTTGGCATACTTGCCAAGTGTGCACCCCTTGTACACATCATGCTGGTAATCTTGTGGCTATTTGCTAAAGAATCTTCAGTGCCCCATGATGCAAGTGTCCCATGCGCCTGTGCCAAAGTTCTCCAATGTCTCTACTCTACTCACCCCTTGCTTTGCTTGCTGCTCAAGGTTGCACATGTCTCAACCTACAACTTGTAAAGGTTCTTCACCCTCACACCTATTTGCTTCACTGTTCTAGAAGCTAAGTGCTTGAGGTACGCCTTACCTCTGTAGAAGATGACATCATATCCCTTGTCCTCAAGGGTAACTACTGAAGCAAGGTTCTTCTTCAGTTTTGGAACATAGAAGACAACTCTGAGATGGAGAGAGCTTCCAGACTTCCTCTCAAAGTTGATAGTACCAATTCCCTTGGTCGCATACTTGTCATTATCTCCTAGCTCAATATGAAGCCTACATGTCGTCCTCCAACTAGTTGAAATACTCCCTATTCCCGATCATGTGGAAGGAGGCTTTAAAATCAATATACCTCGTGCTGCTCCTCATTGAGCTTACCATGCAACCTATTAATGAGAAATATTTCTTGAATTGAGAAGCAAACCCATCTACCTCAGCTGATGTAGTCGCACAATTCTTACTAGACCTCTTATTCCTATTAGGACACTTAGTAGCATAGTGCCCAAACTCATGGCAATGGAAGCACTTGATCTTACTTAAATCCTTCTTCTTCTTCTCTCACTTTTGACTAGATTCGGCCTTCCCTTTGCCTTTCTTGCCCTTGCCCTTGCCTACAAGAGCAAAATTCTCCTTGTCCTCGGTCTTTGTTGATCTACCATCTCAAGTTCCTCTTCGGATCTATCCTGAATGCTGTCAGTTCATAACCTTTCCCAATGGGGAAAATTCTCTCTACCACTAACAACATCTTGGAAACCATACCAAGACTTGTGAAGTCCTAGTAAAGCAAAACTCACGAGGTCCTACTTAGGTATAGTGACAACCACGCCACCTAGCTCATCTCGAATCTGTGTGAACTTCATAAGATATGTGACGATGGGTTCTTCTTGTCTCATTCAGATACTTCTTAGCTTGTCCCTAAGAGCAAGCTCCTTGGCATCACTGATACTATGATATAGATCCAAAATAGCTTTGAACATCTCAAGAGCTGTCTTCTTCTCATGGATATGAGGAACTATATGATCTGTGACCCTTTTAGAATAATCCTCTTGGCCTTGATATCATTCTTAGTATGTTGGGTCAATTGTTGGGAATATTGTGGTGGTGGTATAGCATTCTTGACAAAGTCTCCTACCCCATTATCCTCCAATACTATCAGATCCTCCCTTTCCAAGAGACGAAGTTAGAGGCTCCCTCTAAATAGTGGTCTGATCTCAATCCTTGAAATGCCATCTTGCTTACCTAGAGAGCTCTCATTCACAAATCTGATCTATTCTTCACAATCTGATAACTATGTGCTGGTCTTTATGCTGTTCTTTGCTCCGATACCATGTAGAATTTCCTTGAAATTTTGGAACTGCTTGATGAGCTAACTGAAACTAGGTTCGATTCACCAAGACCCAAAATTTCTCTACTTTAAATTTGTAGTGGAATAGAAACAAAATTATAAACACAATCACACAATAACAATAACACAATATTTTCTAGGGAACCCAACTGGGAAAACCCTTTGCTAGCTGTAGAATTTTATTGACAGAAAATAAAGCAATTGATCTCTTTACAAAGCAAATTGTTTCAACAGAAAACAAGGTTGTTCTCTCTGCTAATACTTAGCTTGAAACCTCCCTGCAAGAACTCGACCCAACCCACTATTTCCTTGCACAACCTCTACTCTCATCTTGCTAGAAATCTCCTATTTCCTAGTGCTGAATAATTCCCTATTATTTAGGAATTAACTCCTAAATTTTAGTGTACTTCTGCAAGGAAAATGATCTTTGTCGAAATGTGTATAGGCTTCTCCTTATGCGCTCTTCCTAGCAACCAACTCTCACACAAACTCATGCTCACAATTATGATACAATGATGTGCCTTTGTGCGCCTTACAAGCTTTTCGACTCATGCTAAGTCTGGCAAGTTAATTCTTAGAACTCGAGCTTGTGATTGATCTGTTAATTGAGTCGATCTGGCTCTTCTAACTCGTCCTAGCCTCAATTAGACACTGAGACTCTTACTAGTCCTTTTCCAAATATAAACTCGAACTCGGAGGCAAACAAAACTAAGCCTCCAATTTCTACACATGAGTTAACTGCTCCATTAATCGTCCTCAAACTCGTGCATGCTAAAGAAGCACTGAGCAAGGCCTTTCTTGACTAACGCACAAGTCAAGAAGACCTTTCTCTCTTACTCCTAGGTATAGCTGCCATCAAATGAAGGAGAGTCATCTATTATTAAGGTACATGTAGAGCCTCTAACTTACACCTCATCATCCACTATTGCCCACTGTTTTTCATCACTTACCTCTCTCTTTTGCCTCATTTTCAATGTAAAACCACCTAGATCATTACATTAGATGTCATTAAGCATGATCAAGTGAGCTTTGCTAATGTGTGACTGTTTTGTTTAGATTTTGACATATTTACAGGCATTCTGCAGCCATCTGCCAATTCCGCAGCCATCTGCTGATTCTGCAGCCATCCGGTGATTCCGCAGCCTTTTTGTTAATCTCAAGGTTCCACGTGTCATTTTGCCAAATGAGCCACATGGGCACTTAGGAATCAAGGTGCTCGAGGTTCCTGTGCTATTTGTTCAGCCATCCATGTCATCTGTACCTCTGGTCGACAAGGGTCAATTTACGGTCAACAAAGGCAGCTTAACGGTGATGTGTAAGCTGTTGGGTCACGTCAGTTCAAACGGTGACTTGTCTGCGTTACGCAGGTTGTGGGGGACATAATCCAACTCTGGATTCAATGGCCATAACGACCAAAACCTCCAGCTCATCCACGCAGGCTTATGACGCGTTATTAAACCTTAATTACGCATGACAGTTAGTTATTTTTCAGTTTTAGCTGTACGCATTAGGATATCTTTCAGATGCCTATAAAAACTTGCGTCTGCGTACGCTTATTGGAACTTTTTAATTGCTGTGTTTTATGAACTTGTTATAATTTTAGTGCATTCCCAGACTCTGCTTTAATAGTGCTGTTCTAGCACTCTTGACTGTAATTTTCTGCACATTGAGTAATAGAAGCAGTGTTGTTTTGAAGTTTTCAATACCTTGAGTCTTCTTTGGGTTATATGAATGGAGGGCCCCTATTCATGTTAGCCTTGTATATTATTTTATGTTCAACATTTCCTTATTTCCATTCAGCATTTCCTTTTCTTGATATATGTACAGCGTAATTTATTTTCATGTTATTTCATTTCCAGCCTTTATTTTAAGCTGATCAGCATTGTTCTTTTGCATGTTTTTAACCCGAGATTGCTTGTGTGTTTATGTATTTGCTTTATATCTAGTGGTAGTTTCAGTTGACAGATTCAAAGTTGCCGTCTTTACTTTATTTTCATAGCTGATTTTTAGTTTTATTTCTCAAATCTGTCTGCTAACATATGAATGGTCTCTTTATTATAAATTGTCTATCTTTTAGAGATCATAATACTAATAACTTGCAGCCGACTTTGGGTACTTTTTAGACTAATCTTTAACTACTTTCTAATCGTTCTTTACACAGTACTATGTGTTAGAGGCAGAGAATTAGAAAGAGAAAAACATTATAACTAGTCTTTAAAGTAGATTTTTTCTCATTTTTATCATTTCTTAGACTTATCTTTAGCTACTTCCTAATCGTGTCTTACACAGTACTATGTGTGAGAGGCAGAGAGTTAGGAAGAGATAAACATTATAATTGGTCTTTTAAGTGATTTTCTTACATTTTATTTGCAGCAGCATGAAT
This sequence comes from Pinus taeda, assembly GCA_000404065.3. Classification (NCBI taxonomy): domain Eukaryota; kingdom Viridiplantae; phylum Streptophyta; class Pinopsida; order Pinales; family Pinaceae; genus Pinus; species Pinus taeda. Next base: position 349,842 of record APFE030290169.1, read on the forward strand.
GGTGTCTAATGCCATTAGAAAGTGGTTCTTTGCTTTCAGTTCATTTTAATTCATTTATTTCCTTCAAGTTTTCCTTTTCAGCAAGTAGTTAGAAACCACTAATCACACACCCTCACTCATCTAGAATTCACTCACACACACCATCACTCATCTGTTTATAAATACATCACTCCATCTTAGGAAGATAAATTAACCACAAACAACACCCCAAACGACAAAAAGCTCTAAGAGGTTGCTTAAGTACATATAGTACACCTTCACTTCATCAGCTTACGAGCCCCGGGTTGACAATTAATGACATCAATTTAGGAACACTAAATTGACTAAACATTTTGGCGCCGCTGCCGGGGAAGTGAAATTAAGTAGCCATCTTCTCGGTCATGAAACCATGCTTTTCTCCCTACTTCTTCCCACTGCTTGTGCTCCTTTTCTTGTAGCATTTTTGTTAAAGCCTCAGCCTTGGCCTGCGACTTCTCTTCTCTCTCCTGGTCATCAGATGTTTCCTTGTCTTTCCTTCTTCCTATGATTGTTTGGCCACCCTTTCCTCCAATTTCTTGGTCTCTCTTAGCTTAGCATGAGTTTCCTGTAGAGAATTCTCAACTTCCTGTAGAACTGTCTTAGCTTTTTCTAGAACTGTCTTTGAGTCCATCATCTTGATTTTCTCTGTCTAGGTGAAGGCTTTTGGCTTCCTCATTCATAGATGATGGATCTCTTTGAAGGAGACTCTTCCTTTTGTTTAGTTGTGGTGTCCTCAATTGTAATTGGATCCTTTGACTATGGCTGGGGTCTGCCAACTTTTATGCGCATGCTCCTTCTTGCCTTAAAGTACATGGAAGGCTCCCTTTTTCGCTTCCCTTTCTGCTGTGGAGATGTGATTAAGGCAGCCAACACAGTTGTTGCCTCCCTGGACAAAATCTCGAGTGACTTATCCTTTTGTTGCTCTGTTTCCATACTTCTTGTAGAAAGTCCTGTGTTGATTGTTTTCAGGCTTTCTGTAGAAATTGTTTTCGGACTTCCTGTAGAAATTGTTTTCAGACTTCCTATAAAAAATATTTTGGCCTGTTTGGCTAGATGTGGCTTTCTTTTTAATTCCTGTTTGGTTGCCTTGGTTGTGCCCTCCTTTGTTTGGACTTTTTCAGTCCTCTCTACTCTATTTTGCAATCTTTTTTCTTGGGTGTTTGTGCCATTGTTCCTCCCACAATTTTAGGCTTAGCAATTTGGCCCATTTCTCCTTTTCCTCTCTATTCTTGTTGTGCCTGAGTGTCTTGCGTTTCTTCATCATTGGTTTTCTCACCATTTTCAATGTGTTCTTTCTTCCTCACTATTGGATGGGGTGATAGTTTTGGCCAAAACTCTGATATTGTCATCCAGAGACATGTTTTAGAAGATTTCCCATGATATGGGGACAATGTAGATGTGCAAGGCATCTTCTACTAATAATTTGATGAGACCATGATGGGCCAACTAGTCTGGAATCCCTTCATTCATTTTTGTGGCACATTCACTTAATGACTGTAGAAGAAAATAGGGAATGCTTAACTTCTTTTCTGGAGGTGAATCAATTCCATGTCTAAGTTCACACAGCAACCTGAAATGATAACCATGGATAATGCTAAATTATGAATCCCCCTAGCATGGTGAGAGTGCTCCCTTTTTCTTATGCTTTGGTTAGAAAAGGAAATGTTGTTTATGGTTTCCCCCTAGACTCAAGGAAGAATTCCTCGGCTGTTTGATATCAATGAACAATAATTCCCTGGTTTCAAGACTTTTGCTGCCCAAATACTCGGTTGTCTGTGTATAACAGGAAGACTTAGGTTTCCATAGACATGGTACAACACTTCAATTTTTACTCCCAACATACATACACACGTGCAACTTCAAATTTTTTTATGTACAGGCTAGCCCTCATAGTGCTTTATCTTTTCTAAAAGAGAAAAAATGTTTTAACAGGAACTGTGGAGGAGAATATTGACACAGAACCAACCAAGAAATTCCATGCAACACAGGAAAACTGTTGTTTTTGACTCACGGCATACTTGTCTCTAACCCTCCAATTCAAAATAGCTCAATTCATCACCTTTTTGGAGTATATCATGCATGGAAGAGTTTTTTTGATCCTACCTCTCTTGGGACTCCAAATTTGTCGAAGAAAAACAAGGCTTCTCTGTTTCGGAAGGCTATGTCATACTTCCTATAGAACTTCTTCTCGTAGAACTCCTGTCAGCTTCTGAAGGATGTCACTGCACCTTTGAATGAGCCCAGTATGTGGGAGAATTTTGGACCAGGGCGAAAAGCTCGGTGGAGGACAACAAGTTAACAGATTGTGCGAGTAGAGGACGCGTACTTCGGCTAAGAACGTTGCAGGTGCAAATGAATCAGCGGGTGGTGAGAGTCAGCTGAGCATTTTTTAATTACGACGTGATTTGTGGTGAGGGAGTGAAGTGGCCAGGGGTACGTGGCCACATGTAGATTGCGGTGCTATCATGAACTGCATGTTCTCTTCTTGATCAGTTGCACTGGAGTTCAAACAGCCAACACTCCCTGTTTTCTTTTTATTTTCACGTGAGTCGACTGTCCACGTATATTGCATGATTTACGGCTAAGCGCTGGAGAAGGCACTGTCAGGTTAACTTTGCTAGATTCATGACTTAATCCCACCATTTCATTCGTTTAAGCACTTTCGAATCATATTGATGCAAATAGAGCAACTGGTTTAGACGCATACCTGTAAGTCGACATGCTGCTTGGTCCTTTTTCCTACTGCATGCATTTGTTTTTGTGGTTGTATGATGGCTTGGTGGCTGATTCATGGCTATTTTTTCTTGTGCAGGTATCTTCTGGCTAGATCTAAGCTATAGGAATTTGTTTCCACGTTCAGATCTACACCCTCAAGCTGCTAATGTTGAATTTTTCCAAGACAGCAATTTGTTTTCTCCATTTCTCCCGAATGATAGATCAGATCGATCTAAAACTTTCTGAGCATGTTTCTATCATCATTATGCACCTCCGAGAGAGAAATGGTGGTCAATGGATGCATGGATTTCGAGAAAAATGAAAAATGGCTGAAGATTATAGAGGTTAATTTCTCAGAAACCATGCATCAGAATCGGCTGAAACTGCTTGGGTAGGTTACTATCACCCACATGCATATCCCCATTAAACAAGTTTTGAAACGGATGCACGGATATGAAGAAAATGCAAAAATGGCTGAAGGTGATGGAGGTTGATTTCTTGGAACCATGCAGTGGAATTGGCTGACATTTCTCTAGCATGTTGCCATCGTCCCTATACAAGTCCCCGTAAAACAGTTTTATAAATAGATGCACGGTTTTCAAGCTAGGGAAAAAACAAATTTCATCACTATGTATTTTTGCTTCCAAGCATTCTACAGTTTTTTTGCATGGTAACAAAAAATTAGCTTGGGTTGTGATGCAGGCACGAAAATGATGGAGGAGGAGTTTGAAGATTACAGGATGATTTATGAACCCTTTAGGAAACTATCATGTTTGCCAAACTGCCTTTTTGAAATCCATTTCTAGCTTCCTTTACTTTCTACAGGAACTTCTTGTAGAACACACGGTTTTTAGGAAAGAAGCACAATGAGATGGAAAAAATGATAGAGAAGGGCGAGGGATGGAAACAGGGGTGGTTGTAGGCTTAACAAACTGATCTCAACCATCACATTCCCCTCCAAAATCGAATTGGGCTTGCCTGAAGGTTCTACAAGATGTTTCTTGTAGAAATACAGAACTTCCTGTAGAAAACCCAGAACATCTTGTAGAAAGCCCAGAACTATTAATAGAAGGTGGAATCTCGACCTGAATGTGATTAAATCCAAGGAAAGGTAAGTGGCCATGGAGGGAGTGTCTGTAGGGATGTCCTGTAGCCTGGTACAGACCCCTATCCTCGTTTTTCTTGACCCTCCTTACCTGCAATGTATTCCCTACAACCTGCAATTATTTTACAGACATTAGGCCTATTTTCTCTTTTTTCTTTTTTTTTCCTTTTTTTTGAAAACAACTAGGGCACCTCATGGAGGTTTTCACCCTAATTTCCTGCCCTGGGCGACCCCAAGGGAGGTTTTCACCCAGGGATCTTATTCTCTTTTTCTTTTTTCTCTTTTTTCTTTATTTTTTCTTCTTTTTTCCAACCCATTGACCACCTCATGGAGGTTTTCAATCAATGAGCCAATCTAAGGCGCCTTCGGGGAGGTTTTCACCTTAGATTTTTATTTTCTTCTCATTTTCATTTTTTTCTCTTTTTCTCTTTTTTCTTTTTTTTTTCTACCCTACCCTACTTGAAAAACAAAATCATTTTCAGGTATAAGAATACTTCCAATGGAGCCATGTGCACATCGAGATTAGAAACAAAATGATGTGGAGGCTCGAAATGCATGCTTTGACGGGTATCCAGATTTCAGAGACCAAATGATTTGACTTTGAAGAGATTAAGAATATTGTAGAATTGAGGCTTCTGTGATCCATCATAGTTATAAGAAGAATTTCTATGTAAATCACATATCGAAAGACCTTTGTCGATGCGTTTCGAACCAACTAGTGTGGTTCATCGTCAGGACAAGTTGAAGAAACAAATCCAGTCTAGCAATTTAAATAGTCTAAGCAGAGACTCCAACAGTTAAAAATAATAACAGCTAATTTTTTACTTTAGGACTCAGGTCAATATTATTA
>APFE030290169.1:363653-387919 GCA_000404065.3 Pinus taeda
AGAGGTCAATGATGCGTAAATGAAAGCTTGTAACACAAGCTATGTAAGAAAAAGAAAATCAACGAAGAAAATGACACACGAGAGTGGTGGTAAAAATACACCGAGGAAATGTGTTAGGATATTCCGATACATAAGAAAAAGTTAAGTATAACTTGGTCTAGTGTATAGTTAGGTAAAATGTGTTTCTTTACTATGTATTTTTTTAACTTACAATCTGATGGTCACGATATGATCTAGACATGAAGTGACCCGATGGTTCATTCTCTCCTCGGTATTACCGACACTTGATCCGTGGCTTAACACCCGATTGGTCTTTGGCGCCCAAAGTGTACACCAAGGGCCACAACGTTCAGGGCAGTAGCTGTCACTCTAATTCCTGCCCACTCTGTTTTAGCTATCTCCTAGGCAAGCTAAAGGGGGTAGCCCCTAAGGTGAATGAATGAGAATAACCCGTGGAACACAAGATCTAGGAGGCTTGAAGATGGACAACTTGACGAATATATTATGAGTCTTGATTCACTGAGATGAATAGATCAAACACTACACGACCAAGACACAACCACAAGATAGAAATGATTATAGACCAATGTCTTTATTCTTAATTAACCATAGACTAAATAAAAACAAGTTATCCAGAGCAATTTATAAATGTGACGAATTGCGACAATCATGAATGATCAAATGCGAATGCTTAAGATTTTATCATGCAAGAGATTCCAGATTTAAAATAATTTTCATTAAGAATTCAGATTCAGAACAATTTTCCAATAGGCAATATAATTTTTTAAAACATTAATTTCACTTTCCAATAGAGAAATCACTTACCACGAAAGGACGCCAAGGAACTTTAGATGAACAATTTAATTATTCCTTAGGAAATTGATTTAATGTGGTAAAATGAAGAGACTAAATTTTTAATGTGACAAAAGTAAGTTGAAAGGGTTAATAAATTGAAATTTTTAATGGGCCATGGGCCACATTAATTTTTTTAATGTGTTAGCGCAAATCCTCTTTTAATTTAATTCTTTAGTAATCTCAAGTCACAAAAATGAGGATTTTTTAAATTTTAGAATTTTTTAGGTTTTTTAATGTTTTAATGTTTTAGATTTTTATTTTTTATTTTTCTTATTTTAAATAAAAATCAAAACAAAAATTTAAAATGAAAATAAAAAAATAAAAAAGGGAAAATAAATTAAAATTGAAACCTAAACCAAAAGATAGATTTAATACAAATGAAATAAAAAAATAAAAAAAAGTCTAATTAAAATGAAATCAAAGGGAAAGAAATTAAAACAAATCTATTGTAACTTAAACTTAACCAAAAAAACAAAAGGAACCAACAAAAGCAACAAAACCTAACACATATATACAACTAAAAGAAAAAGGGAAAAGAACATCGCATTGTTTTGTTGTTGTGCAGGTGGAGCTCGACGATGGACAACGAAATGCGAGGAGTTGTTGGATATACAAACGAGAGGATGAGCTGCGGATGGGGGTTTGGAGCAGCGGGAGGACAGCGAGGGCAGGTTGAGGCCACACACAAATGGAGAGGAGGGCGATGAGAGAGGGATGGAGCAATGTAGGAGATTGGGCACTGAGGAGGGAGAGGGATCCACAGGTTTTGAAGGCAGCGATGGGAGTATAAGGGACAACGCAGGAAATGGAGCAACAAAAATGGGCTGCAGGTTGGGATGTGAAGGAGCAAAGGAGAGGCAGCGAAATTGCTTGCAGGGGTATGGCAGCAACGGAAGAGAGGAGGACGCAACAGAGAAAGGCGGGTAGCGTAAGGGGTTTGCAGATTTAATGGAGAATGCAGGCATCAGCAAAAAGCTATGGGCCTTCTTAATTTGAAATTTTTGCAGTAAGAAGAAAAAAGAAGAACCTAGGGAGCATTTCCAGGTAGCGAATGGTAGTCTAAATTTTTTTGCAGTAAGAAGAAAAAAGAAGAACCCAAGGAGCATTTCCAGGCAGCCAACTGTAGCCTCAGGAAACCCAAAATAAACCCAAAAAATCGAATTCCACATCAACATATTTTTTATGCTTTAGATTTAGCCTTGAAACCCTCATGAAAGTTTTCAGATCTAAAAATCTTTAAACCCTTGGATAGTAACAAAATTGAATTATCTTGGAAAATTACGTTGATAAACCCCCAGAGATCCAAATCTTACCCTCTAGAGCCTAGATCTGGACTCTACACAAATTTCCTCCTCAGATCTGTAGCTACATGAAAACAAGAAACACCAAAACGATATATACAATGATAAAAAGTAGAACGCAGAAAAACGCATGTTAGAAAATAATTACAGAATTTACAAATAGCACAAGAATGATAAATCTATCAGATCTGAGGAGTATGAGTCCAATTCTGCTCCCAGATCTGATAATTTAAGGCTCTCAATAGTTAGATCTATCAATTTTTTCCACAAAAATTAAATTTTTAAATTTTAAGGAGGCGCTAACTTGAAACCCTTCATGTATCACCAACAAAAAAAATTCTTATGATAAGCCTAGGATTAATTTTATTGGGCTCTTCGGAAAACACGGATCGAGAGTTGGCTGGTCCAACTAAAAACTTCCCCTAACGCCAGAGGATCTAAAATAAAGATTTTCTTGCAAAACTCAATCTAGCCATTAAAAATAGAGCGAGAAAATAATAATAAAACTGAGACAAATAGAGATACCTGCTATTACGTTCAAAATTTGGATTATTATTCAAACCCCAGCAACTGAGCAAGATACCTGTACTTAAATCACTCTTTAGAAGCTATTATCAATGGCTTTAGAAAAAATTGTACATGAAAACAACACATCTTACAGTATTCCCATGAAGAGTAACGCCAACAAAACTTAACCCCAAAGTCTTTCTTTATTATCCATAAAAAGATTACATGAGCTTCTTGCTAAGCACACGGCTCAAAGGTCGGATCCATCGATTGACAAATGACTTCCTATTTAAAGATAAATCCTCCAACGGCTAGTTCGAGTGATCCTCGTCAAAGCAATCTCGACCGTTGATGAAGATTACAATTTCTTTTAATCTCATCCGTCGAAATATTTAAATATATGGGGAAATTCAAAATTTCAATTAAATGCATTTTAATTAACTCAAAATTTAAATTTTTGAATTAATTTCCCCAGAATTTTGACTTTGACTTAACCCCAAAGGTCAAAGGTTTAAAATTTATCAAAATAATTTTTATCTTAGTCCCTAGGCCTTTAAAATTTAATTTTTAAGGACCGATGAATTTTGCGCTTGGAAAATTTAAATTTACCTAGGACCTAGAATTAAGTAAACTTCTGGCTTAAGATTTTAATTAATTTTTGGCCATAAAATTTAATTAATTAACCTATGAGGGAATAAATTATTTTTTCAACCCTCAAGACACTTTACATCATGATTTTCATATTTTTTACGTCACAAGGGGAAAAACCCATTTGTAATAGACTTTCACAGACTACTCATTTCTGCGACACAAATATGATCCAACAGACCAAGCAAATTGTAATAAAATAACCACACCAAATATTTATGATTATTCAAAAATCAATTTTACATAGACTCGATCTGAAACACTAGGACTCGCCTAAGATCTTAGCGATAAAATCCATTCCAGCTTTGGGGTAAGACTAAAGGAAAACTCTGCCGACCATCTGAGAATGGATCGATGAGACAAAAAACCTCCTAGAATCGAAATTGTCATTAGAAAAGTAGGTTTACCTAGGTCGTTACATACATGACACGGATCTACTGAGATTATTTACATTATACATATGCAGAAAGTGTTTACATAACATTTTGGAAGTCAGGCTGATGATGATAGCTGGACAGCACAGACACATCAATCAGGTGCTATTCCTTTTGTGAAAAAAATGGGGTGTACTGCTATGAGTCGTTGACACGTAGTGGTCAACATGGTCCATGATCTCTATTGAAAGAGCATGGAGGGTCATTTGTAAGGTGACCGTTCATGAGAGAAGCTTATGTAAATTTTCCTTCTTTTACATTAATAAATTGCCTGAAGTGGCCGCGTTGGCTTAGGCCGTGGACTGTTTCCCACTTTGAGGGTTTTAACCACATCAAGAATACTGGTGTACCGATTTGTGATTTGTTTGTGAGCGGTGTCCTTTGGTGTTCTCTAAAGAACTTACCCTGTAAATTCCTACATGGTATCAGCGCTATTCGAGGGTCGCATCTGTTGGTGATCCAAATCCGAAGCCGATACAATTGCATCCGACTGTTGTTTCCTAGATCTACTGTTTCTCACTGCTTTCAGGCCGAGAGGACTGCTCTATTGTGTTAGGAGCATTTGTTCCAGTGAGGAACCCCTTTCATTTCACACGAAAAGGTTTCCGATAACCTTAACTACGTCATTTTTAAGATCTGGAGGTATACAGTCTTTATTTGCAGTGGCAGTTATTTATCTCTCTATTTATTTCAGTTTATAGTCCTCTATAATTTTTTTTTTATTACCAGAGCTATACCTTTCATTTCTACGTATGCTCTTTGCCTCGCGACTCTGTGCGATCTGGGCAAACCAGAAACAAAAATAAAGGATTTTTCTCATGCATATGCTCTTTTCTGCTGCGCTTTAGTGTGATCTCGGAAAATCAGAAACATTGAGAAAAATATTTAGTTTCTGGCCAAATCTAATTTTAAGCCGTAAGGCTTGGATTTCTTTTGCATGTTTGTTTTGGGTTGTGTGGTTTTTTTTGTTTTGTAGGCAAAAAGAGTTTTTTCAAGTAAGCACGCACTTCGAAGCTTCAGTGAGCAAAGAAAAAAAAAACCTTTCCTCTTTTCCAAAAATTACTAACCTTTTAAACTAGTTCACTTGGTCCAAAGTTATTTTATGAGAATAGAGGCCTTGGGTTCAAGTCTGTAGGAATTTACAGGGTAAGTTCCTCAGACAGAACACCAAAAGGACACCGCTCACAAACAGATCACAGATCAATACACCAGTATTTTGACGTGGTTAAAACCTTCAGAGAGGGAAACAGTCCACGGCCTGCGCCAATGTGGCTACTACAGGCAATTTATTAATAAAAGAATGAAAATTTACATAAGCTTCTCTCATTTACTGGTGAACTTACAAATACTCCATGCGCTTTAAATAGAATTCATTGGATCATCGGGTGTTCAAGCCACGGATCAAGTGTTTCGGTAATACCGAGGAAAGAATGAACCGTCGGATCACTACATATCGTGACCGTCGGATTGTAAGTTACAAATGTACATAGTAAAGAAACACACTTTACCTAACTCTATACTAGACCAAGTTATACTTAACTATTCCTACGTGTCAGAATATCCCAACAAAGTCTTTCTTTTTGTTGAATTACTTTTTCAAAAAACACATGTAACTTATGTTTTAAAGTTATTTTATGTAAAAGTGTTCTCACCCATTATAAAAAGTGAGTCACTTATAATTCCGAAGTCACTTTATCTTTTATTTAAGTTATAATTTAGTGGGTATTTCATAAAGTACCATTGTAAAAGTGGCTTTCACTTATTTAAAGTGGATCACATAAAGTAATCTTTTTAAAAAGTGAGCTAATTAGATTAAGTTTGAAAAGGTTTTTTTTTTTAAATATAACATTATCATTCACTTCTCAACATTTACGTAGTTCGTCGGCATCTTCAACAACTTTTCTTCAAAAAGCCATAACTTCTTCATTTGGAAGCCGTTTTCAGCGCTGTTTTTTTTGAATCAGCCTAATTTTTCGAGATCTTTCCATTGGAACACTCAGTTTCAACATCTTCAGCTTTAGTTTCTTTTAAAATGGAAAGTCCATGCCTAGTTATTTTTGACAACACCAACTACTTCCAATGGTTATCCTACATTGTGGATTTACTTAGAAGTAAAGGTCTTTATAGAATAGCCTCAGGCCAAGAATCTAAACCTAAAGATGAAGATAAGGTAGCCAAATGGGAAAAAAAGCAAGATCAAGCATGTGGGTTGATAGGGATGTCTATTTGTCCAGACCTTAGATTCCATATCGCAGAATTTGATACCCCTGATGAATCAATGAAACAACTTAATAAAGTTTTTGGAATAAAAAATGAAATTAGAGCCCATCAACTTGAAAATGAGTTGCTTACGTTGGACCCCAATAATTTTTCTTTCATTGAAGATTTTTTTGTCAAAGTTCAAGACCCTTAGACTTCTTTTAGAAGGTGTTAAGGTTAAGAAAGAAGATGGTAGCCTTATCTATTCCATTCTTACTAAGTTAAGACCAACCTACTCTGTGTTTGTTTCCAACTTTCATTCTACTAGAAAAACCTTTATTTTTCAAGGGCAAGCCTACAAGTCCCCCTCTTTTGATGCCTTTTGTGATTCTTTAATAAGAGAACAAGAAAAACTCTTACATCTTGGTCTTCTTAATACTGGAAACTCTTCTAAGAAAGTCTTAGCAGCCCAACAACAACCAAATTCAAAGAATCCTAAGAAGCAACATCGTAAAAAGAATGGTCCTAAACCAAACAAGGGTCCTAAGCAACTTCAGTCTCAAAATGAAAAATCAATTCAACAAAATGATAAAGCAAATAAAAACAAAGTGAAGAAAACTGGTAGACATTGCAACTTTTATAATCGCGATGGCCACTTAGAATCCAAATGCTTCAAGAAGATGGAAGCCTTGGAAGCAACAATGAAGAAGCATAACATACATTTAGAGCACTCTTCAACTTCAGCTTCATCTTCAGGAATAACACTTTCGGCATGTGGTTGTCAAGCATCTCGGTTTGGTTATGCACTAAATGTATCTTCTTCTTCTTCTCATTTTCACGAGTAGCTCATTGATTCTGGAGCTTCTTATCACATGGCCAAAAACAAAGCCATGTTTTATTCTTTAAATGATTGTAACACCAAAAATATATATGTTGGTGATGATAGATCTCTTAGTGTTGTAGGGATTGGAACTATTCATCTAGACAATGGTCAATTTAATGATGTATTAGGTGTTCCTACCTTATCCTGCAACCTTCTATCTATATATCAAATAACTAATTCAGGGGAAGGTAAAATCGTTGAATTTTCACCTCATGATGTTGTAGTTAAGGAGCTAAGAGATCCTAGACAGATTTTAGCTACTGGCATTGTTGATGATTCTACAAGGTTGTGTAAGTTTAACAACTTTGGGCCATCAACTCTTCCCTTGGTATTTGTTGCTCATAATGATGAAGTGAGCAAACTTTGGCATGAGCGATTTGGTCACTTAAATTGTTGCTCCCTTCAAAATCTATGTAAAGAAAATATGGTGACAGGTCTTCCTATGGTATCTTGCAGAGATGGTGTTTGTTTCAGATGTGTACTCGGAAAACATCATCGGGATGGTTTTGAAAAATGTGCCTCTTGGCATGCCTCAACCCCTTTACAACTTGTGCATAGTGATTTATGTTGTCCACTTCCAGTTGTTTCATTCTCTGGCTACAAGTATTTCTTAACTTTCATTGATGATTTCTCCGGACGCACTTGGGTATACTTCTTAAAACTCAAGAGTGAAGTCTTTAACATATTCTTGGCCTTTAAGGTCTTTGTTAAGAAACAATCTGGACATCAAATTCTTAAGCTAAGATTTGATAATGGTGGAGAATATGTTAACAACAAATTCATCAATTTTTGCACTGAGTATGGAATTCAATTGCAACATACTGTTCCATATTCTCCATAGCAAAATGGTGTAGCTGAAAGGAAGAATTGCACCTTAAAAGAAATGACTAATTGTATGCTTCAATCTAAAGGACTTAGTCTTAAATTTTGGGCAGAAGAAATTAACTGTGCAAATTACATTGTAAATCGCACTCCTACTAAGGTTTTAAAGAATATCACTCCAGAAGAAGCATGGAGCTCAATTAAACTAGATGTAAGTCACTTTCGTGTTTTTGGAAGTGAAGCATGGGCCCATATTTCAGATGAGAAATATAAAGCCTTAGAACCTAAGAGTGAAAAATATATTTTTGTTGGATATTCTAAAGATGTCAAAGGATATAGACTTCTTCAACCTAAATCCAAAAATGTTATCATTAGAAGAGATGTAAAGTTTGCTGCAAATATATCGGCCTACGAGGCTAGTTCAACGGATGTGCCACCTCTCTCTATCCCTTCTACTTCTGAAAATATTTCTTCTTCAGATGATGATAGCGAGGATGAAAATCCTCCCCCACCTTTTCGGGATCCTCCTTCAACTCCTCAGCTTCCAAAATGGGTCCATGCTACTCAGGATTCAATAGGTGCTCTTGCAGGTGATCCTACAGATCATTGTTGTACACATTCTCAGTTCGATAGAGCCTCTTCTTTACTGACTCAAGCTTCAACGAATTATGATCCTGAAACCTTTGCAGAAGCTTTAGGGCATCCAGATTGGGACACACCTATGAATGAAGAATATCGTTCACTATTGGCAAATTATACATGGGACCTTGTTCCTCTTCCAAAGGGACGAAAAGTTCGAAAACTTGTTAGCTGCAAATGGGTTTACATAACAAGTCGTTGATAAACATAAAGCTCGTCTTGTTGCTAAGGGTTTTTCACAAGTTGAAGGCATTGAGTATACTGAAACCTTCTCCCCTGTTGCCAAAAATGAACTCTATCCACCTTGTTCTTTCCCTTGCTGCCTCTTTCAAATGGGAAGTCCATCAGATGGATGTTAAATCCGCCTTCTTGCATGAAGAAATATATATGGAACAACCTCCTGGCTTTATACAAACAAACTCCAACCTTGTATGTCGGCTTAAGAAATCTCTTTATGGTCTCAAGCAAGCCCCTCGAGCTTGGTATGCCAAAATGGATAGCTTTCTTTTAGATACTGGCTTTTCTAGGTGTCATTCTGACAATACTGTCTACACCAAGAAAGTGGGTAAGTCTCTTATCATTCTTGTTCTTTATGTTGATGATTTTATCCTTACTGGTAGTGATACCAACCTTATAAACCATGTGAAGTCTAGCCTTAAAAAGCAGTTTGAAATGACAGACTTAGGACACTTGCATTATTTTCTTGGTCTTCAAGTCTTGTAATCCAAAGAAGGTATTTCCCTTTCCCAGTCCAAGTATGCCTATGAACTTCTACGCCACTTTCACATGGAAGACTGTAAGCCAACCCCTTCTCCCTTTCAGTCTAGAGCCAAACTTTCAGTCACTTGTACTTCCCCTGAAGTTGGTGCCACCTTATACCGTCAGCTTGTTGGAAGACTTTTGTATCTGACCCATACCCGTCCTGACCTTTCCTTTGCTGTTGGCCTTATTGCTCGGTTTATGCAAAACCCACATGAAAGTCATTGGAAAACAACTAAAAGAATACTTCGTTATGTTCGAGGTATAGTTCAGTTTGGGATTCATTACATTGTAGAAGCATCTCCTCTATTGGTTGGTTTCACTGATTCCGATTGGGTTGGTGACCCCGACGATCGTAAGTCTACCGCAGGTTATGTCTTCACTCTTGGTTCTGGACCTATTACATGGGATTGCAAGAAACAAAGTGCCATTTCTCTTTTTTCAGCAGAAGCAGAGTATCGTGGCACCGTAGAAGTTAGTAAGGAAGCCCTGTGGCTTCGTCAGATCTTGTCAGAATTTGGTTTTCAATAGCAACATCCGACTACACTTTGGGGTGATAATCAAAGTGCCATTCAACTATGCAAAGATCCAGTCCAACATCAGCGTGGAAAGCACATTGAACTACACATGCACTTCATTAGAAAGGTCATTCATGACCATGTTCTTGAAGTGCAATATTGTTCAACCGATGATCACGTTGCAGACATCTTTATAAAGGCTCTCATAAAGGCGAAGTTTACTAAACTTCAATTTATGGTTGGAGTTCAGGAAGTTGTCAGTAAGGGGGGATAGGCTCTAATGCCTCATTCCTTCTCCTATTGTGTCATCTTTGTACATCCTTGAATCCTATCCCAAGTTGTTCTTAAGGGGGGATGTTAGGATATTCCGACACATAGGAAATAGTTAAGTATAACTTGTTCTAGTGTATAGTTAGGTAAAATGTGTTTCTTTACTATGTACTTTTTGTAACGTACAATTTGACGGTAATGATATGATCTAGACATGAAGTGATCCGACGGTTCATTCTCTCCTCGGTATTACCGACACTTGATCCATGGCTTAACACCCGATTGGCCCATGATCTCTATTTAAAGAGCATAGAGGGTCATTTGTAAGGTGACCATTCATGAGAGAAGCTTATGTAAATTTTCCTTCTTTTACATTAATAAATTGCCTGAAATGACCACATTGGTTCAGGCCATGCATTTTTTCCCTCTTTGAGGGTTTTAATCACGTCAAGAATACTGGTGTACCGATCTGTGATCTGTTTGTGAGCAGTGCCCTTTGGTGTTCTATCTAAGGAACTTACCCTGTAAATTCCCACAAAATGGGCAACTTGGATCTCATGGTTGCTTCTTCTTCACATTAAACACTCAAGGATGATGGAATTTTATAGTTGTTACAAGGATTGTTGCATCTTCAATGAAGTAAACCCCTACCATAATACTAACCACTTACACCCGCTGGTTGATAGATCGGCCTAGGAACTATTCCTCTCCTTAGGGTCGGAAACACTTGATAGGGCCTTTTGACAACCCTCTCATATCTAAGCATGGCAACTGGTTTACAAATCATAAGCTAGGAAGACATTTGTAGATGATGCTTGTGTGAAGCACTTTGGTGCCTTTTGCATTACACATGGTCCACTATGATACTTTTATGGTTATTTCACGTATAATGATGATCTCTCTTGATTTTGAGTGTTTGTTTCAGATGCTTACTCCTAGGTATAGCTGCCATCTTGTTGTAACATCAAATGACTAGGTTAATATTTTCTAACTTTCCTCAACATTTGTGCACCCGCCATTTTCTCGTTATCTCAAAATTTCCAATCCATTCTGTTAGGCTGGAGAGTTACATCATACATGGCTTAAATATATCCTGACTACAATGCTGCATATCTTGAATTTGTATGGGTGGAAGTAAGATATTTTTTCTCCAATTCACACTACTCCACAGACCCATCCAATCATGCCATAGTTCCAGTCATATGATTCCCAAGAACATGGTTATGAAGTAGCTCAAGCATCCACAGTTTACCGCTTCTGACTTTCCAAGACTTGAGTTTTCCTTGCTCATACTTACACTTTCTTTAGAGGCAATACCACTGCAAGCACTGGGCGGAATTCTTCTTACAACAGCCATTTTGTTTTTCGAATAAAAAGAAAAAGATGATAGCCATGCCTGTAAGAACACATCTTTGAGGTAAACAAAAATCTTTGTCATTGCATCATCAGTGAGCAATTATGCAGGTTCCAAATAAAGCAACTCCCTGTCAATACTACACTGATATGAAAATGGTGGCAGCTACCATCTCACATGGAGCAACAATTGAGGCGAGCACTTGAAGGCCTTGTAGCAAGTGCAACTCAGGTAGTGGAGGACCGAGGTATCATTGCAAGCATGGTCTATGCTTCAGGATCCAACTACCATTGAATACATGATAGGGTCACTTAAGAATGCTCCCTCTTACTCCACAATACTCAAAGAGGTCAATCAATACCCTAATCAAGATACATAAGAGGATACAACAATAGATATTGCTAAGGTAAACTCTGGTTTGGAACAATGCATTCTCACATTATCTGAATTAAGCATGTCAGACTGGGATGCAAAAGTTCCAACTGAGTGCTTTGTCAAGCCTCAGTCAGTGGATTGATGGAATCACTACAGTTGTCATGGTATTGGCAGTTGAGAAGCAAATAGCTATGGCTATCTTACGCCTATCAAAGTGCGATGACAATATTAAAAGTCGGTGAGCTATTTGATTGTGGGAAGTCTACAATGGTCAAAATGGTTAAGAAATTTATATTCTCCATGCAAAAGGGAGCTGTGAGCATGCAGTTTGTGAGTCAAAGGACACAGATTATTCTCGACGAAGTTAGGGAATATGGTCTCTTCACTCGCCTTCAGTGCCTAAAGTTTATTTGTGAACACTTTCAAACAAGTCTTGGAAGGAATGGAAAGAAAAAGTCATTCTGTTGTGGGAGAGAGAATAATCAAAGATTACATCTTGGTCCATTTGGACAGTTGCATTGACAAGTTCAATTTTCTAATGACAAAATGTAGGAATGGCTGCTAAAGGTTACATTGCAGCTACAAAGTGAGATTACGGATAACAATAATGGATTCGATTTTCGAGACTTGAATAAGTTGAAGAAGGTAATGGAAAAGGTTCCTGCTGAGAATGTTTCCAAGCAAGGTTATTAATATCATGATAAATACCAAAAATCTGAAAACTCAATCAGGTCTTGGTTTACAACAGAGTATTGGAATGAGCGTTATTGCGGAGAAGCTCAACATTTTCCATTTTATTTCATATTTTCGGTCTGTGCATAGAGGAACATATTTTAGGAAATGAAGACTTCTTTAGTTCATATGCTGCTTCCAGAGTCATGGGGTTTTCTTTGCCTTGTGCACACAACAGATGGAGCATCTTGTGAATTGCTACTCCATATGACAAAAAAATAAATCTTGATAGATTTTGGAATGACTCCTGTGTTTCCAAGGTTGGAAAGTTTTGAGTGCTCTCTTGGACGGTTGGATAGTTGGGCATATTACTTTATTGAAAATTTAGAAGCTGTTGAACATCTGCGGAGTTTGAAGCTTACTAAAGCATCAGGGATTCTGGAAGATCTCGAGTTACGATATATACCATGTACATTTACTTGTGCATATCTTGGACTATATCTTTTCACAACACCTTCACGATTTGTTAGACCGATGAAAAACATTCAAAATCATAGCAAGGACCAGGATATAAAGCAACATCATCCTGAACGTTTATCCACCATCTTTAAAGGAATGAGAGCCGTTGTGGTGGGTGGAAAACCTGTTCAAGAAAAAGTAACAAAGAATCAGTTGCGGAGGCCCGATGTCCAAATTGATGTAGAAAATCCACGAAATTCTGATCCGCTAATAAGAGCAATCTGAAATATAATTTCTTCTCAAATAAACACATAATTTCTCTACTAGATGCAGCAGAATAGGAACAGAAATAAAAGCACAATTCACACAACACAACAACATAATTTTTCTAGGGAACCCAACAGGGAAAACCCTTGCTTGCTTGACAATATTATTGAAGAATAATGAGCAATAGATCTTTTACAAATACACTTGCTTCAATCGAGAATACAAACTGATATCTCAGCCTTAGACCAAGCATGAAACAATCTGCAAGAATACTGATCTGTTTCCCTCAAACTAGCCCACACACTCAAGCCCGAAAGCCTTGTGCAAATTCCTAAAAGAAATAGGCCCCTATTTCCTAGTGCATTCGGTCTCCTCAAAAATAGGAATTTCTCCCTATTTTCGTGTGCACTTTCCAAGGGAAAGCTCCTCCAATAATTATTAATTTGCACAGGAAAAACCTTGGCTTCTTTCCCACACAAGCTCACACAAACCGTGCTCAATTATGAATCATGATTATAAATTGTGCCTTCGATCTCCTTATAAGCACTTCGAATAGGCTATTGTTAGCAAGTTCTATGTTTGGAAAAGTTAAACTGGTGGTTTCCTAGTTAACAATAGTTAACACATCTTGTTAACTAGTCCTTCCTAAAAATTAGGAGGCTAACTCCGACAATTCTTTCAGTTCCCAAACCAACTCACACTAGAAGACAAATAACTCAATCTTCCACAAACTTGCACTAGTCAAACTTCTTTTTGAACTTGTCCACATCACTGGAACTTGTACAGGACTAAGGAGAATTCAAATTCGATTCCTTGAATTAAGGCACAAATCAAGGAATCTGTTCCTTCGCTACTTTTCAACAATTGAAAGAGAAAATGACTAGAAATCTGCATTAGCGATTATATCTAGAGGAAAAAATAGTGATATCAGATGCAAAGCAATAGTAAGGAGGGAGCTGCAAATGATGAATTGGAATTCCAAAAGCATCAAACTAGTTCAAACTCATCGGCTTGGACATGGAAAAGAATTGAATTTATATCAATGGCAAGGCAATCTCATTTTGATCGATGGCCTCGAGTTATTTGCCCCCGCCCCCACCTGCTCGATAGTTAATAGAGGGGGTTGGGGGTCCGAAATTGTATTCCACCAGTTTTGAAAGTAGTATCATGACAACCAATTATTAATTTATTGGGTCTAACCACCTCCCTGACAGTTTTTAAAACAGCCAGGGACCCCCCCCCACGAAACCACTTAAGGCCCTCCTTTGAAATGCATGGAAAGCCAACAAAGTGGCATGGTGGTTTAGTTAGTCGAAGACATAAGGATATCATGAAGAGCCCTTACATACTACTGTTGATTTCCACAATCTTGACAGAGTGAGTGAGTGCATGGCTAATCTAAAGACTCTAAAGAACACCGTAGTAACAACAATTTTTTGCAATGAAATCAATGTTTTTGTATCCTAAGATACTTGCAGTCTTTAATCCCTATGAGAATCGGGGTCATTCCACTTGTTACTCAGAAAATCATCTCTATGTCTTCAAGGGTTGCTGTGGAGGATTGCATTATAGTGACGATGGTGTTAAGCTTGTCACAAAGTTGGGCACCAACCAGGTATGAGAAAATAGCCACAATGCTGTTCTCTTAAATCACTAGATGACCCGACATGTCAGAATTAATTTAGGTGATGACAGCAAGATGCATGGAGTGACCAAATCCCTCATTTACAAATAGTTTTAGCTGCCCTTCACAGATATGGAGGGCTAGGTCATCGAACTTTGGGTTTAACCATAGTTTTATCACATATGGAAATCTGCATACCTGTCAGAGTAGTCCTTGCACAACTTGGTGTTACAAGGATCGATAATCAACTTCTATCTCAGAATTCATTAGAAGCAGATGACATTGTGTCTAGGAGCTCTTGTGAGCAAAGGTGTATTCATATTTGTGCCATATAATTTTGGTCAAACAACATTATGGTCCGCTGAGAAATCTGAGCACATCCATATTATACATTATTTAAGGACATATGCTCATTCACAAGGAAGGAAAGCAGCTACGATAGAGGACAACAGAAGACCATCAACGAATTTCAAGAGCATGGCAACCCGACAAGTGCTGAACCATAACACAAACATCTCAACTCTTTCGAGCAGCCACCATAAGCTATATTTTGCCATTATTTAAGCCATCCTTCATCACCTGCAACGGTGGAGTTGGACATTTTGTCTTCACTCAAAGGAGGGATTAACAGAATGCAACTTATTCTACAGGGTGCTTTTGGAGTTGTTAATATGGCTCAGCAACAAAGGAGAACCATGCGTTCTTTACAAGGCCATGGAAGAGACCACTAAGAAGAATGCCTGGATTTCTAGTGTTGTTGTGCCATTTAATATTCCTTAGGTCAAGGATCTATTTACTATCATTCTGTCATAAGTTGGTAAGGACAAGAAAGGAAAGTAAGGAGCATTAGTTAACTTTACATAATTTGTATTTTACAATGGGAGGTTGACATATACTTGCTTTTTGCTTCGGAAAAGTTAGTGGATAAAATGAGATAGATGACAAAGCAGGTGGTAATAAACTCATATGGAGGATTTCATGCATTTCAATAGTAATCCTATTTTTCAGGGAAATGGGACAGTGTATGGATTTGAGGTGTGACGAGCTCCAACATCACCGTCAACCATTATTCTCTTTTAGAAAGTTAGTTCCATAAATAAAGGCTTGCAATCAGTATTGGAGAAACATAAAGCAAGCAACACCCTCAACCATTATTCTATTTTAGAAAGTTAGTTCCATAAATAAAGGCTTTCAATCAGTATTGGAGAAACATAAAGCAAGCAACTGAAGGCTTCATGCTTCATGAGGGGGGACTAATTTTTGGCAGTGAGAGAACTATGTCTTTGTAAATAAACCCGAGGGGCCATCTTTATAATTCTTTGATCGAGTCATCCATTGGATTCATCTCTTGTTTATATAGAGCCTTATTTTCTTCATTTTTTCCTATGTTAAGCTTCTTTAAGCGTCATCCCTTTTCCTTCTTTATTATTATAATCTGCACTCGTATGTATGGGTTTTGATGGCAACATTTTGGTACTACTTCCATTGCTATGTGTATCTTCGACATATACCTGCATATTACTTTTAAAAGTGTTTGTTAGTTGAATTCGCAGATTGTATTAGGCTCTAATATTTGTGCTGGATTCTTTTATTAATTTCCAATAGTTCACTTTTCCTCATCTTAGGTGTCCAATGACTTCCTTACTCACTGTTAAGTTAAAGACTCAATGTTCTTCTCTTTTCTTCCACCTGTCATTGTTAGATTTTGTGCTCTGCTAGACAATATTATGTGCCCAATGGAAAGGCCTCAGGGCTGAAAGTTTATAATGAACAAGCTGCTGCTTAGTGACTGAATCTTTTATAGCTCTAACATCTCCTATTACAAAAATATCATCTAGTTTCAGCCAAGGAACCTTGCTATTGCTTCCTTGATTTTTTTATCTCCAATTTATTGAAAGTCACTAGGTTTTTGATGAAGAGAAACCTCTTTGTATTCTTTTCTCTATAATAACTCTTTCCATTTGATCTTCTTCCATAGACCTGACCCTCTGATTCCAGTAGCCCACGATTGAGAAAGGTAGTAATCCATTAGTGTGTCAATCCTATAATTTTTTTTGTTTATTTGTCAGGGTAAATTAGGGTTAGGTTATGGCAAAATATGTATTAAATAGCATAAAAATACCTTCCGAATCATAGTCCTAGGGTTAGGATTTGCATATA
Source organism: Pinus taeda (assembly GCA_000404065.3). Taxonomy (NCBI): domain Eukaryota; kingdom Viridiplantae; phylum Streptophyta; class Pinopsida; order Pinales; family Pinaceae; genus Pinus; species Pinus taeda. Next base: position 380,400 of record APFE030290169.1, read on the forward strand.
CTAAATTGGAAAAGCAAAAACATAATTTTTTATGCATTTTCAACCACTTTTTAGTGCTAATGGTCTAGGATTCTACAGTTTTATTTATTTATTTTTAGTGATTGAAAAATTGCTGCAACCTATTTCCTAGTTTACTTATTCAATAACCTTTTTTATTATTATTATTTCTTTCTTATCATTAATTTTAGGCTATTTTCTTATTGTCTTCATAAATTATGCATGCTGTAGATTGTGCTGCTTAAACATCCTAATATATGACAATAGTCGACAATATAAAGGTAGCATGTACTTGGGAACTTATTTGAGCCTCTTCAGGACTAATTAAGTCCTCTAGTTAGCCATACAGTGATTTGAACTGGTTACCTTGATGCTACATCTCATCTCACCTAGATACCTACTTTATTGAGCATTATTCTTGGGTATAGTAGTCAGCGGAACCCTTGGAGGGTATTTGGTCCATGAGTACTTGGGTTATTTAATCTCTGAGATCCATTGGGGAAGCTTCTTGTTGTTTGGATAATATCTAACCATAGAACAATAGGGGAGTAGTTGCTAAGGTGACAATGGCAACTGATCTTATTGTTGCCCTTAATTTAGAGTGCTTAATGAGGCTTTGCACTAAGGTACTAGATTTGTTGTAATATGCGCCATTTCTTAACTGCATGTATTATGACCAACATTTATTTTTCATAAATGAGTTTGAGTAAGTTCATTCCTTAAGTTCGCTGCTTTCAAAGGCAAGAGACCTTCCTTCTTGCATTAAAACTACAATAATGTCATGTCTTGAGGCATCACACTCAGTAAAGTCTTTTGTGAAGTCAAACATGGTAAGGATGGAACTTGTAAACATAGCCTCCTTAATTTTTTCAAAATCTTTGATTGCTTCCCGAGTCCAAGGAAATGCCTCATTCTTTAATGATGTTATCAGAGGTTGTGCTATTTGACAATAATTCCTGAAAAATTCATGATAATAGCCTACTAATTCCAAGAATTCTTGAAGATTCTTCAAGGTTTTGGGAATTGGCCATTCCATCATAGCTTTAATATTGTTAGGGTCCACTTTGACACATTTATGAGATACAATATGACTCAAATATTCCACTTCTTGAACCCAAAAAAAACATTTGAAAGGCTTTGCATATAGTTGTTCCTCTTCCAATGGTTTTAAGACCCCTTCAACACGTTGCACATTCTCTTCTAGATATTTGCTTTACATCATTAAAGAATACTAAAACAAATCTTGTGAGAAAGGTTTTGAAAATATAATTCATCAAGCTATGAAATGTTGAAGGTGTATTAGTAAAGGAAAATGGCATAACCAAAAACTAATAATGACCTTCATTTCTTCGAAAGGTTATTTTGGGAAATGTCTTCTTGCTTCATTATGACTTGATGATATCCGAAATAGAGAATCATCTTAGGAAAGAAAATTGTTCCTTGCAACTCATTGAATTATTTATCAATGTCAAGAATAAGAAACTTACTTTTGATGGTCATTTTGTTGAGTTGATTATAATCTGGAGACATATGCCATGAACCTTACTTCTTTTGAAGCATCACCATTGGTGTAGAGAAAATATTTTGGCAAGGTTGAATGATGCCAACCTCCAATACTTTTTGAATCATATGCTCGATCTCATTCTTTTGTGCACACGAGTACTAATGGATCTTTCAATTACCTTTCTAATTGCTCAAAAAGACAACCAAAATACTGTGCATTTAATTGTTAACGTGAAGCTCATATGGAACTTGTGAGTTACTGTGCATTGTATATGCAAACTACACTCTCTACTTCCAATGGCTCGTTTTATGGTTGTAGTATTAATGATCACTTTTGCAAATGGAGTATAGACAATTCACAAGGTTGGCAAGGTTCTACAAATTTACAAGTGAAGTGACTGATGATACTTGCAGGGAAGTAAACATGTTTGTAGGAAACACAATTGTAGAAAAGTAAACACATTTGCAGGAAAATAAATACACCCGTAGAAAATTAAAAATCACACTTGAAAAATTGAAATAACGCACTTCTACATAGCGGGTTTATGAAGTTTAACGTTGTAACCGCTAACACAGGTAGAAATACTAATTTACTTTTGCAGAAAAGGAAATGTCACACTTCTATCTAGTGAGCTTATGAAGATTGATGGTGTAACCCCAACACAGGTCGAACAAACCACACAAACAAGAAATAAATCACACAGACAAAAATAAATGAAAAACTAATCCTTCCCAAGATGATCCTTGTTTTTACTCCAACCAACAAATGTAATCATTGTGTTGGCACACTTATTCAACAATATAAATGAATGCAAACTAATTTAAAATGCAAGAATGCCAAATTAGAAATAAATATGAATAATCAATTGAGTAAATAAATTCATCAATAAATAAATATGACCATGCATGAATAATTAATTGCATAAATAGATCAAATCACACAACCATAAATTAATTACAAGTAAATAAAATAATTTTTATATGAATAAATAACCGAGGAATTAAATTACACAACATGAAAAAAGAATCACCTAAATTATACAACACTTTGTTCTATTGAAGTGGACCTTGCCTCCATAGAATAAAGAGTTGATATTTTTCAACACTAGTTACATTGATAACATAAATTAAGTTAATTAATTTTTTATTATTATTACATAAACATGCAACAACAAATAAATAAATAAATTAATGAAATCATACACTACACACATTATAAACTACAATTAAAATTGTATGGTGTGTTTGGTTGCTTATGAGTCCCAAAAACACCTTTGCAGTTGGTTGCTTCCTACAAGGAGATATACAAACAAATGGATGGTGTTAGTGATCAAACATAGACTAACAAAGCATTAAATGAAACAAAAACAATGCATAAACAAAACAAAACAAAAACTAAACTAAATAACATAAAACAAGATTGTGAAGGAAAACAAATCAACAAAAAAAGTAGGAAAATTATCATTTTTATTGATTGCTGGTGGTAGAAGAGTTACAAAAGTATCAAAGACACTTGGAGAGAGTTGCTTGAGCAATTGTGCCCAGTAGCTTTCAACAAAGATTTCCCCTTCTCAATCTATTTTGCAAGCTCTTACTTTCTCAAAAAAGCATAGAAAACGAATACACAACGGGAGGTTGGCAGAGGAAGCTAGGGTTTGAAACAGGGGACGACAGAAGCAAACTGGTAACCATGGAGGGACAAGGAAGAGGGAGCTCCACTCCATCCTACAGTAACGTGGTCTCAAACAAAGGTAGAGGGACAAGTTGGAACCAACAAAAAAATTCCATGGAGAAAAAGACAAAAACCACTGAGACACAAGTGTTGGAAGGCAACGGACCCTAGGAGGAGAAAGGGACCCACGAGGAGGTTCGAGAAGAAGCGAAAGTAGGAGACAAAGGTCAGAGGTCAGAGAGCAGAACTACAACGGGACCCTGCAAGCCCAAGTCTAATATTAAACCTCGGTGGTCCTAAATGATCCGACTCTGCAGGAGCACATGGATCACATGGCAACCTATGCATTCATATGTAAGTTCATGGGCATTTGGCCCACGGAGAAAGCACTATACACTTGGAAGAAGCACCTGGAAACCGAAAGGAGAAATAAATATACATCTGGGATCCAAGGGTTTCTTCACTGTGGTTTTTAAGAACCTATAGGATAAAGACAGAATATTCGAAGGAGGACCTTACTTCTTTGCTGCTGCAGGTCTCTACATGCGACCTTGGACGATGAACTTTGTACCGGAGCGAGAAACGTTCACATCGGTTCCGATATGGATTAGACTATAGTCCTTACCTTTAGATTACTGGCTGCCGAAATCCTTAAAAGCTATAGGTAATAAACTAGGACATTTTAGAAAGATATTAGAGGCAACTCTGTGAGGTAAATACACATCCTTCGCTCGCATATGCGGAGAAATGGACTTATCGGGATCACTCCTGGATGAGGTCATCTTGGAAGTATATGATGAGGAATGGGTTCAGGCAGTCGACTATGAACACATCCCATTCAGATGCCGCAAATGTAAAAATTTCTCATTTTCCACCTTGGTTTTCAGTTTCACCTTATTTCTCCAAAATAGTTAAATTCCCTTTCCCATATCCATACATTCAACAACTGAAAAATAAATATTGCTGAAAACACAAATTCTGGAAATTTTACAGAATGCTGGAAAATGCAGAAATAAAAATCAGCAGGTACAAACAACCATTAACACATTTTAAACACAGTGATTTTTGGTCAAGGTGACCCTGGAAAAACCCCCTACAACTCTTGGGAAAACCAGTTCGAGAGCTCTTTCTTATTTCTGAAAATGCTTTTTACAGTGAGAAATATTCAACAAAAAAATCAGCAAGCAAACTTTTACAACTTATCTCGTTTTCCGTGCCTCACAGCCAACTGGAAAATACTTGCGAACAGCAAAACAGGCAGCAATAAATGCTGTACGACCTCCTCGATTTTTGTGCCCACTTTCAGCCTTAAATGCTGTTGTACGTCTTGCCTAGAAATGCGTGCCAAGTTGCCATAAATATGCTATATGGACCTCGATTTGTGTGTAGAAAAACCCAACAATATGCTGTATGGATTTGCCTCGATCTGTGTGCCAAAGTACAACCACTTGCTGTACGACCTTCCTTGGAAAATGTGCCAGCAAATTGCTCCTCGATTTCTGTGCAAATTGATCCTCGATTTTTGTGCAAACAGCTGTACGGATTTCTAGAAAATCGTGCCAAAATTTGCCTTTTACTGTGTGCTAACTCAACTGTACGGATTTGCTAAACTGCTGCCTTGGAATGTGTGCCAAGTTGCTGTCTCCTTCTCCTCCCTGTCCAGAAATCTCCCTTGCTCTCTTGCTCTCCTTCTCTCAATTTGCTCATGAAAGAATGAATGACCTTTTCCTCCTTTAATCTAACCCTAAGTGACTTTTGAGTGATCCCTAAATCCAATGGTTGAAATAGATTGAGATCTAGGGCTGAGATTAAATGCTCATTTAAATCTCACTTTCTATTTTTTTTTAATTCACCCTACTTTAATAAAGACCCACTTAGTCATTTATTTCCAAAGTCACTTTTCCTTTTTAATTTTACATTGACTTTATTAAAGTCACTTTAAAATTAGACTTTAATAACTTTATCACTTAAAGTCACTTTTAGATTAGATTTAACTTTATAAAAATTATAAATTCACTTTAGGAGAAAAATTAAATTCTTTTGGACGCTTTTCCTTAGGCCAAAGATCAAAGCCTTAGGGAACCACCTGTTCTCCGGTACCAAATTTCAACACTCCCTCTTACTGAGGAAGGTGTTCCTCACCACATCCATCTTGTCTTTGAAGTAGACATGCTTGCCCCGTGGTAAGGCTTTGGTAAGAATATCTGCAACCTGCTCATCAATGGGAATATACTCAAGCTTCACAGCTCCCTTCTGAACATAGTCTCTGATGAAATGATATTTGATCCCGATATGCTTTGACCTGTCATGAAATACTGGATTCTTCGTGAGTTTAATGCAACTCTGATTATCACAGTAAATCACTGAAGGTATCAACGACTGACCAAATAAGCCAAACAACATCTTGCGAAGCCAGATGGCCTCACAACTAGCTAGACTGGCTGCCATATACTCTGCTTCCGCTGAACTCAGTGTTACTGACTGCTGCTTCCGGCTGAACCATGACAATACTGCTGAACCCAACCCAAAACAGCACCCTGAAGTGCTCTTCCTATCAGAAGCACAACCTGCCCAATCAGAATCAGTGTAACCTGCCAATCTCACTCCATCCCCCTGCCTGTAGTCCAGACCATAATCCATTGTCCCCTGCAAGTACCGCAAAATGTGTTTTGTAGCCACCCAGTGAATCTTCCTAGGCTCACACATAAACTGACTCATCATGTTGACTGCAAAACAAATATCTGGTCTAGTGTTGACCAAATACATCAAGGAACCAATCAGCTGCCTGTATAATGTGGGATCCACCAACTCGAAATCCGAAGCATGAAGCTTCTTCCAATTGGTAATCATCGGTGTCGACATGGGTCTACAATCCTCCATGTGGAATCTACTAAGGATGTCCACAATATACTTCCCCTGCCGCAGGAAGAAATGCCCCTCCTCCTGCCACACCTCCAAACCCAAAAACTAATGCATCAAGCCAATGTCCTTCATCTCAAACTCCGTCGCAAGATCTCTCTTGCAGTGCTCTATGAGTCTCTCTGCACCTGTGATGACCAAGTCATCCACATACAACACTAGAATGAGAGGCTCCTCACCTATCGCAATAAAGTAAAGGTTCGGATCTGCCTCACTATTTGTGAAACCCATCCCCTGCAAATAAGTGTCTATCCTGGAGTACCAAGCTCTGGGAGCTTGCTTCGGTCCATAAAGGGCCTTCTTCAGTCTGCACACATGGGACTCCTTCCCATGCACCTCAAAGCCCTGTGGCTGCTCAATGTACACCTCCTCCTGTATGAAGCCATTGAGAAATGCGGTCTTCACATCCATCTGGTGGATCTTCCAACCCATCTCTGCTGCTATCGATATAATGGAGCGAATCGAAGTATATCGAGCCATGGGAGAGAAGGTCTCCTCATAATCAACTCCCTCTACCTGGGAGAACCCTCTAGCCACAAACCTCGATTTGAATTTCTCAATGCTGCCATCTGCAGCATGCTTTACCTTGTAAAGCCATATGGAAGTAACCATGGAATTGCCCTCAGGCCTCGGCACCACCTCCCAAACATCATTCTTCATGATAGAAGAATACTCTTCCTGCATGGCCTCTCTCCAGACCTGTTAGCTAGCTGCCTCCTCATAGCTAGAAGGCACAGAGTCAAGGATGCTGGTAACCATCGCCATATAGCTACAAAATCTCTCAGGTGGTCTACTCTCTCTGATCGGCCTCTTCGGCTCAACAACAGATGTGGCATCTCTGAAGGTGTCCTGAAGCCACTTGGGCTTCCTCTTCCCTGAGCATGCTTCTCCGATAGGAGAATGAAACTCCTCCTCCTCATCACCATCAGTAGCCTGAACTCCTGACTGTCTTTCTATTGTCCTCCTGCCTGCACCCGAACCTATAGAAGCTGAGGTACCATGTGAACTGTCCATTAGTGGACTCCCTAGTGAACTGCTCTGTGACCTGCTCGGAGCACCACCCCTCTGGCTCGGTGAGCCACTAATCACTGATGGACCTGACATCCTCATAGATGTACGTCCTGATCCTCCTGATCCTTGCCCACTGGATCCCTGCGACTGATTCAACTGTTGCTGAGGGTCTGGCTGATCCAGATACTCCAACTCCTGTGATCTCCTAAAGGCCCTGTCCTCCTCAAACTTCACATCCCGTCTGACAACAACTCTCCTCTGTACAGGAATGTAAATCCAAAATGCCTTGAGGTCTCACTGTAGCCCACAAAGATACCCTTCTCTGCGGTGGGCTCTAGTTTTGTCCTCTTCTCCTTGGGTATATAGGAGTATGTAATGCATCCAAAGATATGAAGATGACCAATATCAGCCTTCTTCC
>APFE030290169.1:387939-425941 GCA_000404065.3 Pinus taeda
CCATTGTCCGACCTCAGGGACTTGATCTTCCGACCTGTCTGTGTCTCCACAACAGCTCTAAACTCCTGAAACCGCTTGAAGACCTCACTCTTGGTCTTCAAGAAATAAATCCAGGTCCTCCTGGAGTGACCATCAATGAATAAAACACAGTACTCATATCCACTCAAGGAAACATGAGACATCTGACCGCTCACATCAGAATGAATCAAATCAAGTATCCCAGTCGCTCTGCTGTCACTGCTGGGAAAAGGGGATTTGGCAAACTTGCCCATCGCACATCCTCTGTAAGTATCAAAGTGATCAGTACTGAAATCTAACACACGTGTAGTGATCTCATGCAAGGTCCTCAAGGCTCCATGATACATATGTCCCATCCTGCGGTGCCAAATCTCACACAACTCAGAACTGCTAGCTCTGCTGTTGGTACCACTGCTCAATGCCAAAAGGGATTGGAATGCAAACTTTTACACCTTTGCATGGCGTACACCTATAACTCTAGCTGAATCAGCTGGAGTGCCTCTAGGATACATCAACACCTGTCCTCCCCTAAACAGTACCTCATATCCTCTGTCCTCCAAAGCTGAGACGGATATGAGGTTCTTCCTCATCCCTGATACATAAAGAACATCTGACATCTTCAAGGGAGGTTTGGACTCCCTCTGAAATGTCAGTGTCCCCACACCGACTGCTCTAACAACTCTGTCATCACCGAGTACTACCTCCATATTAGTGCAACTCTCTGAAAGCTCTGAGAGGTACTCACGGACTCCTGTCATGTGACGTGAAGCCTAACTGTCCACATACCAGATACTCGAAGATGCTCCGCTAATCGAGGGAAAAGCATGCTTCCTCTGAACCTGTGTGGCAGGTGATCTTGCACTAGAGAACTCACACGCAGTGAACCCAAACTCCTGGTCAAAACGATCTGCAAAGTCCTCAACCTTTGCTGAAGCTGCCACGCTCTGGTTCTTCCCCTTCTTCTTCTTCTTCTCCGGACACACAACTGCATAGTGTCCCATCTTTTGACAATTCCAACACTTCACCTTGGAATAGTCCTTCTGTGTGTTACTCTGTTTACCTTTACCTTTGCTTTTGCCCCCACCATTGCTTGTGGAAGCTTGCTTCTTCCCTTTGCCTTTCTTGCCTCCTGCCAATAGTGCTACATCCTTATCCTGCTCAACTGGCTTGGCTGCCCCAAGCTGACCTTTCCTGATTTCTGTCTGAATGCAATCATCCCAAAACCTCTCCCAAGTGGGAAGGGTCTCACGTGGACAAACCCCATCAGCAAAGTTCATCCATGAACGGGGGAGGCCATTCACTGCAATCCGCACCAACTCAGTGGGTGGAATGACCTCTCCAATTGCGGCCAACTCATCTCTCACATTAGTAATCTTTGTGAGATATCCAACCGCACTATCATTACCCATCTTAATGGTCTTCAACTTCTCCTTTAGGACCATTTTCCGGTTCTCATTGGTACTCTGGTAGAGATTGGACAATGTTATCCACATCTCATGGGCATTTCTCATTCCTCTCACATGAGGAATGCAATGGTCTTTGACTCCATCTAGAATCAGTGTCTTACCCTTGTTGTTCTTGTTATTATACTCAGCCAACTGAGTAGCATTAGTAGGCACAACAACAGAGTTCTGTGTGGTATGCACCATGATGTCCCAAACTTCTGCCTCCTCAAAGATACTCTGCATTCTCTCCTTCCAAAAGCTGTAATTTGCATGCCCATCCAACCTATCCTCCACCCTCAATCCCAATGACATCCTGCTGTCCTAAAACTGAAAAATAGCACCGCTGTAGTAAAGATAAAACTACTGTTTGTGAAAAATCAGCTTGCTGGAATTTTCTGAGTGAAAAATCAGCAGGCTGTAATTTTCCTTCTTGCTGTCCCAAACTGCACTTCAGCACTCAAGCTCTGATACCATGTAAAAATTTCTCATTTCCCACCCCGGTTTTCAAATTTCACCTTATTTCTCCCAAATAGTTAAATGCCCTTTCCACATATCCATACATTCAACAACTGAAAAATAAATATTGCTGAAAACACAAATTCTGGAAATTTTACAGAATGCTGGAAAATGCAGAAATAAAAATCAGCAGGTACAAACAACTATTTAACACATTTAAACACAGTGATTTTTGGTCAAAGTGACCTTGGAAAAACCCCCTACAACTCTTGGGGAAAACCAGTTCGAGAGCTCTTTCTTATTTCTGAAAATGCTTTTTATAGTGAGAAATATTCAGTAAAAAAATCAGCAAGCAAACTTTTACAACTTATCTCGTTTTCCATGCCTCACAGCGAACTGGAAAATACTTACGAACAACAAAATAGGATAGCAATAAATGCTGTATGGCCTCCTCGATTTTCGTGCCCACTTTCAGCCTTAAATGCTGTTGTACGACCTGCCTAGAAATGTGTGCCAAGCTGCCATAAATATGCTATACGGACCTCAATTTGCATGCAGAAAAACCCAGCAATATGTTGTACGGATTTGCATCGATCTGTGTGCCAAAGTACAACCACTTGCTATACGGCCTTCCTTGGAAAATGTGCCAACAAACTGCTCCTTGATTTATGTGCAAACAACTCCTCAATTTCTGTGCAAACAACTGTACGGATTTCTAGAAAATCGTGCCAAAATCTTCCTTTCACTGTGTGCTAACTCAGCTGTACGGATTTGCTAAATTGCTAGCTTGGAATGTGTGACAAGCTGCTGTCTCCTTCTCCTCCCTGTCCAGAAATCTCCCTTGCTCTCTTGCTCTCATTCTCTCAATCTACTCATGAAAGAATGAATGACCTTTTCCTCATTTTCTTCCTTTAATTTAACCCTTAGTGACTTTTGGGTGATCCCTAAATCCAATCGTTGAAATAGATTGAGATCTAGGGCTGAGATTAAATGCTCATTTAAATTTCACTTTCTATTTTTTTAATTCACACCACATTAATAAAGACCCACTTAGTCATTTATTTCCAAAGTCACTTTTCCTTTCTAATTTTACATTGACTTTATTAAAGTCACTTTAAAATTAGACTTTAGTAACTTTATCACTTAAAGTCACTTTTAGATTAGATTTAACTTTATAAAAATTATAAAGTCACTTTAGGAGAAAAATTAAATTCTTTTAGACACTTTTCCTTAGGCCAAAGATCAAAGCCTTAGGGAACCACCTGTCCTCTGGTACCAAATTTCAACAGCAAATGTCATGAACATGGGTTCTCTTCAGAGAATGCCCACTCAACAAAAGAGAGAACAATCTGAAAGGCAACATTGGCAAAGACTCTGAAGGTTACACCAAAAGAAACCCATTGAGAAAAACCTACCAAGTCACAATAGTTTTGAGATTCTAGAAGAGGAGGGGGAAGAAAATGAAAAGAGTAAGGATATGGGGAACACCTCAACAGAAAGGGAAAGAGAGGATAACATGGACATCACACAGGAAGACAAAGAAAGGAAGGAGGACCCAGTAAACAATACAGGACTTGGAGAAGACCAGGACATGACCCCAAGCGAAGGAGGAACGAAGGACCAAGACTTGCAGAAAAACCTTGAGAGGGAGAACCTGGAACTAGCACAGTTTCTAGAATAGGGAACAAACAAAGGGATTGACTCTCTGCCACAAGAGAAGTTTGACAGAGTGCAACAGCTATACCTTAGAAGATCCCAAACGAAGGTTGCAGGAGTCAAATGGAACTATGATAGCCAGGAGAATAAAGGGGTCAAACAGATGGAGATTACACCAGGATGCTCCACCAAAAATCTAGGCAAGAAAAGAGGAAGAAGAAGACAGAATGATCTCCTATCAGAATGTGGGAAACTCCTGATTAATTAAGGTAAGATGAAAGATCTTACCCAGTAACTCTTTCATAAACACTTCATTATGAAGCTCACAACCTGGAACATTAGGGGGCTAGGCAGCAAAAAAAAGCAAAGAAATCTTAGTAATAGAATAAAAGAAGAAAAACCATACATAGTTTTCATACAGGAAACCAAATGCTCAGTAGAAAAGATCAACAACCTTCACTGCAAATGGCTCAATAACTATGAGTACCTCGAGGTCAAAGCTAACAACACAATGGGGGAAATTCTTACCCTTTGGAATCCTCAAAAATTTGAGATCACAGATGCAGAAGCATCCATAAATCACCTCTCTATTGTAACACAACCTCTGGGGGACAAAGATTGTTACTTGACCACAAATGTCTATGGTCCTCAGATGCTTGAAGATAAACTAAAACTCCTCACCTCACTAGAGGAACTAAGAGAAAGACACCCAACCATCCCCTGGATTTTGGGAGGGGGGGGACTTCAATATGATTATATCACTTTTGGAAAAAAAGGGGGAAGCAGAATGTTGGGACGAGACTCACTCACATAACAGAACTTCTTAGACAACATGAGAGTGGTGAGCATGGAGACAATAAATGGGATCTTCACTTGGAATAACAGGAGAGGGGGAGCCGCCCAAGTTGCATCGAAATTAGATCGCTTCATAGTTTCGGAGGACCTCCTTCTCTTTGGTCACTCAACTGCCTGGATTCTTCCTTTTGGTGGTTCGGATCACTGGCCTGTACAGTTGGAAGCTTCTTTTATTGGAACCACAAAAAACAGACCTTTTAGGTTTGAAAATGCATGGCTCACTCATCCAAACTTCTCCAATAATATTAGAAAGTGGTGGGTGGAAGACATGCCCACTTAGGGCACAAAAATGTTCATCTTACATTAGCGACTCAAACATATCAAACAAAGGCTCAAAGAATGGAACAAAAATGAGTTTGGTGACATTTTCGAAGCCAAAGAGAAGTAGAAAGTAAATTACAAGAAACTAATCAAATTTTCATCAAGGAAGGATTCACAGAGGAAAGGAAGGTACTGGCAGACTCTCTACAACAAGAATGGGACAATAGATGTCAGCAGGAGGAGATCTTCTGGAAACAGAAATCTAGAGTAAAGTGGATTAAAGAAGGGGAGAGAAATACCAGATTCTTCCATAAATCTACTATGAAACACAAGGCTCATAATAGAATCACAAAACTCCTGGATCCACAAGGGAAGGAGTTGAATACTCACAAGGATATGGAACCGGTGCTGGTTCAACACTTCAAAAGCATAGTAGTGGAAACCTTGGCAAACAGATCTCAATCCATTAGGAACTTCATTAAGAATATTCCCAAATTGGTGACTAGGGAAGACAACTATAATCTCAATAGGCCAGTTATGGAGGAAGAGGTCAACGCAGTGATCAAGGAGATGCACAATGGGAAAGCTCCAGGCCTGAATGGCTTCAATGTATACTTCTTCAAAACATGCTGGGAGATAGTCAAATATGACCTTCTTGATGTGGTAGAGGACTCGAGAAAATCAAGAAAAGTTCTCAGAGCGATTAATGAATCTTTCAAAAGCATATCAGTGGAAACCCTGGCAGACAGATCTCAATCCATTAGGAACTTCACTAAGAATATTCCATAATTGGTGACTAGGGAAGACAACTATAATCTCAATAGGTCGGTTACGGAGGAAGAGGTCAGCGGAGTGATCAAAGAGAAGCACACCGGGAAAGCTCCAGGCCTGAATGGTTTCAATGTAGACTTCTTCAAAACATGCTGGGAGATAGTCAAATATGACATTCTTGATGTGGTAGAGGACTTGAGAAAATCAAGAAAATTTCTCAGAGTGATTAAGGAATCTTTCATAGCTTTAACCCTAAATAGGAAACCACGATACCAGAGAGATTTAGACCAATAACTCTTTGCAATGTGGTGTACAAAATCATTTCCAAAGTTATTGCTAACAGACTCAAACCTCTACTCCCATCGCTAGTTTCAGAGGAGTAGACTGGATATGTGGAAGGTAGACAAATCCTCAACAACATCATCCAAGCGCATGAAGTAGTCCATTCCCTCAAGACCAATAAGCAAGCAGGAATGATAATACAACTAGACATATCGAAGGCCTATGATAAACTAAGCTGGCAATATATAAAGGAAATCCTTAAAGCTTATGGCTTTGACTTCAACTGGATAAAGTGTGTCATGGCACTAGTCACCACAACAAGTTGCTCTATCCTTCTCAATGGCTCACCATCCAGCACTTTTAGGCCTTCAAGAGGCCTTAGGCAAGGCGATCCTCTCTCTCCATTCCTCTTCATTCTCATGATGGAAGGATTAGGCAGAATGACCAATGCAGCCAAGAAGGAAGGAAGAATCTAGGGGCTAAAAATGACTCAGAATGGGGATGCATTGACACATCAACAATTTGTGGATGACAATATGCTACAAGGCATACCCATTGTCAAGGAAGCCAAAGCCTTCAAACAAATCCTGAATGACTTTGCTCATGCTGCTGGCACAGAGGTAAGTCTCACAAAATCCAAAGTTTTCTTTTTCAATACAGACATTTCAATTCAAAGACATCTCTCCAGAATTCTTGGTTTTCAACGAGAGAATCTTCCCTCTAAATATCTGGGTATGCCACTCACTGACAAACCACTGAGTAAGGAAATATGGGAGGCAATTACAAATAAGCTAAAGGACAAAGTCAACAACTGGACTAATAGATCCTTGAATTTAGCAGGAAGACTAGTTCTTACAAAGGCTGTCCTACAAACCATTCCAATTTACATGTTCTCTGCCCTTCCAGTCCCTAAAGGAGTTTTACAGCAGATCAAGAACATACAAAGAAACTTCCTTTGGGCTAAAGGGGAAGAGAAAAAGAAATGGGCCCTAGTAGCATGGGACAAACTATGCAAACCCAAAACCCATGGTGGTTTAGGTCTCCATGACCCAGACACCCTAAGCAAGGTCTTGGGGGCAAAACTTTGGTGGAGATGGCTAAAGGAGTCCAACAGTCCATGGACCAAGTTATGGAAACAAAAGTATGCAACAAATTGGCAGGAAAAGGACCACATTCGAATGTCGGGGCACATCAGGGGTTCTCATATTTGGAACAAGGTGTGGGAGAATAGAACTTTAGTTCAGAATCACAGCTTTTGGGAGATCAGAAATGGGAATCTGGCTTGGTTCTAGGAGGACAACTGGCAGCAGGAACGAAATCTATGCAAAGATAGTCTAGACATCATAAAAAATGATACCCTTGATAAAGGTCTCAAAAGGGTAAGTGACTTTTGGGACCAATCAAGAGGGGAAGGGAAATGGAGATTCTGGAAGGTACCAAATTACAGTGCAGAGACCCCTTTGAGAACCCAAGCTAAAATTCTTGAAGAGATCTTGGAAAAGAGACAGATTTTAACATCAACGTCGAATGATCTTCTCAGATGGGGCAGAAATAATGAAGGCAATTTCAACCTCAAAGAAGCCAAAAGAATAATCACAGGATTTGACTATTCAAATCCTGCAAAACTTGGAAAAACATTTGGAGCAGGCCTCACTGGATGAAAATCAAAATGTTCATATGGCTAGTTCAACACAAAAAGATTCTGACTTGGGAAAATCTTTGAAAAAGAGGTTTTGTAGGGCCTTCCAAGTGCCATTTATGTGGTCTACAAGAGGAGACCATGGATCACCTTCTCAGCATGTGCGAGTTCACCTCCTCCATCTAGAACTAGGTAGCCTCCATCTTCAACCAAACAGACAGAAAGGAAAATACATTACGGAAACTTTAAAGAATTGGAGGAAAGATTTCTCAGAAAATGAAACAGTCAATGTAGCTTGGACACTGATCCCAGGCTTCTTGATCTGAGATGTGTGGAAAGAACGCAACAACAGGATCTTCAAAAATAAATCAAGCTCAACTCAAGGAATTGTGGCTCAGATTCTAAATCAGTGTAATATTCATAATTAGCCATGGCTAATTGGAATATTCGATTTTGCTCAATTTTGCTTTCTATAGTTATTTGTAAATAAAAAAGGTGAGGAAAATGGGACATAACTCACTTTTAGAATAAAAGTCACTTCCTAGTAGCACAACGTTGTGACTTAAAGGGGAGCGAAGGGGGCCAAAGGACCATGTAGACACTTGGAGGGACTACGCAAATGGGAAAAGGAACACATGGCAAGAGGAGATTATGTTGGAGGAGGTGAGCCTTGGGATTGAGAGAGGCCAATGCTATAAAGGAGAGAGGAGCCTCCTCATTTTGGCATTCAGTTATGAGCATTTGAGCTAGTCACTTCGACTTGGAGCACGCTGGCTGTTTAGCTTGTCTCCAGCACTGTTTAGTGCAATGAGTGTTTCCGTTCGGAGATCTCACCCTTAGCCCTGGGGGACTTTGAGTCCCTACTCAGGCAAGGTAGTTTCAGTGGTATTTTTACAGTAGTTTTGATCTTTGGCATTGAGGTGGAGCTGAGCATTGGAGGACTGCACGGACTTGAGAGAGAGGGACACAGTTCTTCTGGGGGCAGTTCCGGATTGGGGGTTTGTGGAGGAGTTGAGCTGGGAGATTGAGCAAGAGATCAACTCTTGCATATTGGAGGAGTTTGGCAGAGTTTCAAGCAGTATTTTGGAGGATCCTACTCAGTGGTATCATAGAGTCTTGAGGGATTGCGTGATTCCCCAAGGGGGAAATTTTCGGGGGTCGGTCATTTCAGAAAAGCTTTTCGGGTTTTTCTGGGTTTTCTGAGTAGAGGCTGATTCCAGAGTTTAAGCATTTTTTGAGGAGGGAAACAACCCCAAATCCTCATTTGATTTCCAGTAGTAACAGGAGCATGGCAGTTCCCCAGCAGCATCCACGCAGTTCAGAGAGAGGCCATCTGAGTGTATTTCTTCACTTGCCTGATGCAAGTCGAGGTGCCATCTTTCTGATCACATCCTGTACTCATTCCATTACTTAGTATAATAAAACGACTTAGCATTTCTCTCTGCATTTCTCGAGTCTCTGTTTATATTTCATACTTACATTATTATTTTTTCACGACTGTTATTTTTATCATTTTGAGCTTCTCGGTTATTATATCATTTGTGCGTAATTGGTTGGAGTTTACTGGGGTTTTGGGGAATATCTCTGAAACGGGATATTACAGTGGTATCAGAGCATAGATCTGGCTCAACTTATGGAGCTAGCAATCTATGACACAGGGAGAAAAACCCTACATCTGTTACAGAGGTAGGAGATACAGAGACACTGAGCGTAGGTTGGAGAACACCTGCGGAGAGGGAGACTATGTTCCGGTGGTGGACGCAGAATAGGAGGAGCCTGTGGTGGACGCAGAACAGGAGGATCCGATGGCAGATGAGGACGGGAAGAGATTTGCGGACATGCTCCTCAAATCAGTGCAGGATTTGTCGAGGCAAATCGAGGTGATGGGGCAGAGATTCACGGCAGTGGAGGCTAGACAATGTGAAAACCCACGGGTTTTCCACGTTGGTGAGGGATCGGGTACATCCCACCATTTTCCAGAGCAGGGTGCCGCTCAACATGATATTACTCCGCAGATGGCCTCACATGCCCCTACACGCTCTACCATGCCCACTTTCCTAGGAGCAGATACGGGGGTTGGAGCCCAGCAGGAGGCGGAGCCCAGCCATATGGGCGATTATTTTGCAGAGTACCAGGCCTATGGGCAAGAGTTCAGGGATGCTCTCTCATTTAGAGACTTTGTTCAGCTCCAGCGGGATTGTAGACCCCGCAACCATCACAGAGGACATCGACATTATCACGATGGAGACACCCACCGCACAGCTAGTAGGTTCCACTTGCCTACGTTTGATGGTTCATCAAACAGTTCGGCAAGGTCTTGGGAGGAGAAGCTGGACATCTATTTCCAGCTTAACTAGATGTCGGAGGCAGAGGCCATCAAGGTGGCAACATTACATTTGGATGGTGAGGCCCAGAATTGGTGGTTCCATGGGATGGTTACACTCGGACATTCCTCAGTGACGACATATGCCGAGTTCACCAGGAGATTGATGAAGAGGTTTGACCGGAGGGATCCGTAACAACACTTTTTTGAGCTGACGAGGCTCAAACAGACGGGGAGCCCAGAGACCTACATTGCAGACTTCCTGAGGATTTCAGTGATGGTACCAGATCTATCCACGGCACGGAGGATCTACATGTTTGTTGAGGGGTTAGCAGAGCCACTTCAGGGTCTAGTCAGATCCACTAGACCAGCCACACTCGAGGATGCTATCAGCAGGACCCGGGACTTACAGGATGCCTTACCCAGGACTCAGACACCTTACCCCAGAGACAGGCTTTCCAGCCTAAGGGGAGGGACGTGAGTATTCTGCCTCCAAAGGGGAATCTAGGATGAGCACAGATTGATGACGATGCTAGGAGGGAGTTGAAGAAGAAGCGATTGTGCTTTACCTGCTAGGAGCCATGGGCACCAGGACATAGATGTGCTGCTGGCAAAGCACATTTTATTAAGGTCTTCTCCGAGAGCAGCGGGGAGGAGGATGAGGAGGATGACGTGGAGGCAGGAGATAGTCATGCTATGCAGGGTCCCTTGCCACCTCCACCAGCAGCAGCAGGTGGTGCAGTTTTTTCACCTACCGGAGGAGCCCTTGCAGCATTGCGAGGAGTTCCAAAGTATTTGACGCTGCGCGTACGGGGGACAGTACGCGGCCAACGAATATTAGTTCTGGTTGACAGTGGGGCCACACATAACTTCATCGATGCACAGATGGTTGAGCGGAAAGGTATACAGACAGAGAGCTTTGATGGATTCTCAGCTTTGGTCCCAGGCAATCAGACCATGGCGTGTGCTCGTTATGTTCCAAAGTTATCAGTAACGATGGGAACCTACACACTGACTGACCACTTCTTCGTGGTCAATATTCCAGACACCAACATAGCACTGGGTGTTCAGTGGCTTATTACTGTAGGGAAGGTCACTACAGATTGGAAGGCCCTAGAGATGGAGTGGGATGATGAGAAGACATGGAGGCATGCGAAGATTCGGGGACAGCACACATACCCGCCTCAGACTGTTTCGGCTCATTGGATGGAGGCAGTCTTCTGAAAGGGAGACATAGAGTGGGTAGTGGAGCTGCGTGCATCAGAGGCAGGGACTACAGGGCAGACAGTGCACCCGGAGATACAGTCCATCCTTGACCGATATGCCACAGTATTTGGGGAGATTTTGCCGGGATAGCCATCGGATCAGGGGTTTGAGCACACCATTGAGCTTGAGCAGGGCATACAGGCAGTGATCACTACCCCATAGGCATCCCAAGGCCTATCGGGATGAGATTGAGTGGGCCTTTCAGGAGTTGCTGGCTCTTGGGCACATTCGGCCGAGCACGAGTCCTTTTGCTTCTTCCGTGGTGTTGGTGAAGAAGAAGGACGACACATTGAGGATGTGCATTGACTACAGGGCCCTGAGCAAGAAGAAACTGAAGAACATGTACCCCATACCCAGGATCGATGAGTTGATGGATGAGTTGAGAGGAGCATGATTCTTCTCGAAGATTGATTTGAGATCTGGGTACCATCAGATTTGCGTGAGGGAACAGGACATTCCTAAGATCGCCTTCAGGTGTCACTAAGGGCACTTTGAGTTTTTGGTGATGCCTTTCGGGCTAACCAATGCCCCAGCTACATTCCAATGTTTTATGAATCACATATTCCGCAGTCACTTAAGGAAGTTTGTGTTGGTGTTCTTTAATGATATCCTCATTTACAGCAAGACTTGGGAGGAGCATCTCCAACACATTGAGACAATATTGCGCATCTTGGAGGAGCAACAGTTCTATGCCAAGCTCTCCAAGTGTGAGTTTGGGTTGATGGAGATGTTATACTTGGGACACATCATAGGGGTGGACGGAGTGAGGGTCCACGAGGAGAAGATCAGGGCCATCAGAGATTGGTCGGAGCCGAGAAACGTGACAGAACTTCGAGGATTCATTGGCATTTGCACTTACTACTGGAAGTTCGTCAAGGGTTTCTCATAGGTTTCCGCACCCCTGACAGATTTCACGAGGAAGGGGGCATTCAGTTGGTTGGATACAACGTAGCAAGCCTTTGATAGGCTCGAGGAGGTTATGAGCAACTGGCCAATGCTTGCATTGTCAGATTTTATGCAGCCATTTGTTTTCGAGTGTGATGCGTCGGGAGAGGGGATCAGCGCAGTGTTGATGCAGGGAGGTCACCCTATAGCCTTTGAGATCCGGAAGCTCCTTCCGCACGAGAGGTTGTATTCTATATACGACAAGGAGATGCTGGCCATATGCATGCATTAGCCAAGTACCGACAGTATTTGGTGGGTAACAGGTTCAGGGTGAGGACTGATCACAACAACCTCAAGTTCTTTTTGGAGCAGAAGCAGCTACAGGAGAGGCAACAGAAGTGGATCAGTAAGATCCAAGTGTATGACTTTAACATTGAGTATGTCAAGGGTAAGAACAACGTGGTAGCAGATGCCCTTTCACGTAGACCAGACACGTTGTCTCTTATGAGCTTGGACGCAGACTAGAGGGCTCGACTCCTAGTAGAGTACTCCAAGGATAGATTTGCATGTGAGGTTCTGGATGGGCAGGTGGCGGATGATACGTATAGGGTGGTCGATGAGATCATCTACTACAGGGACCGGATCTTCTTGACTGAGGGATCTCAGCTCAAGAAGAAGATACTCCAGGTATTACATGATTCACCATTGGCAGGTCATCAGGGGTTTACCAAAACCTACAGGGCCATTAGAGAGAGGTTCTCATGGAAGGGCCTCAAGGAGGACGTACTCCAACATGTTCGGGAGTGCGATGTTTACCAGAGGAACAAAGGGGAGATGAACCATCCAACAGGACTATTGCAGCCTCTTCCCATTCCTGAGGCGAAATGGGTGTGTATTTCGATGGACTTCATCACAGGGTTGCCCATGGTACAGGGCAAGGGCTGTATCTTTGTCGTCACTGATCAGCTGACAAAGTACTCACACTTTTTCGCCATATCCGCACGCTACACAGTAGCGTAGGTGGCCAAGCTGTTCTTCAGGGAGATTTTTAGGTTACATGGTCTTCCCAAGACCATCACCAGTGACAGGGACAACTGTTTCATGGGCGGATTTTGGCAGGAGCTTTTCCGGTTGGTGAGGACGGAGTGGACACTGAGTACCAGTTATCACCCACAGACAGACGGGTAGACAGAGATAGTTAACAAGTGGCTAGAGGGCTACTTGCGTAACTATGTCAGTGGGCAACAACGAGCATGGCTGAAGTGGCTGCATCTGGGGGAGTACTGCTACAACACTACACATCACATGTCCATTGGTATGTCACCATTTTATGCTTTGTATGGATATCATCCCTTATCTTTTGTTGACGTGATGTTTGGTGCTAGCAAGGCTCCGAGAGCCATGATTTGGATCCAAGAGAGTCCAGATATTCTCCGAGCTCTCAAGAATAATATGGCTACAACGCAGAACCAACAAAAGCTGTATGCTGACAGGGGTCAGGTGGAGAGACAATTTGAGGTAGGGGACTTGGTCTACCTACGATTACAGTCATTCCGACAGTCGTCATTGAAGCAGAAGGGGGCTGAGAAGCTCAAGCCCCGATTTTATGGGCCATATAGGGTGATATGCAGGATTGGACAGGCTGCGTATGAGTTGGAGCTGCCCCGAGGCAGTAAGATTCATAACATCTTTCATGTATCATGCCTGAAGAAGGCATTGGGGCAGCATGTGACAGTGACAGATGAACTACCACCCACGAATGATCAGGGGCATTTGGTGTTGCAGTCAGAGGCTATTATTGATACCAGGGAGAGGAAGCTATGGAATAGGACAATCCGAGAATTCTTGGTGAGGTGGAAGAATTTGCCAGATGAGGATGTCACTTGGGAGAGTGAAAAAATTTTGCAGCATCCATCACTTCAGTTGCTTGAGAACAAGCAACATTTCGCCGGGGGAGACTGTAATATTCCTAATTAGCCATGGCTAATTGGAATATTCGATTTTGCTCAATTTTGCTTTCTAGAGTTATTTGTAAATAAAAAAGGTGAGGAAAAGGGGACATAACTCACTTTTAGAATAAAAGTCACTTCCTAGTAGCAAAACGTTGTGACTTAAAGGGGAGCCAAGGGGGCCAAAGGACCACACAGAGATGGGGCCTACACAGACACTTGGAGGGACTGTGCAGATAGGAAAAGGAACACGTGGCAAGAGGAGATTACATTGGAGGAGTTGAGCCTTGGGATTGAGAGAGGCCAATGCTATAAAGGAGAGAGGAGCCTCCTCATTTTGGCATTCAGTTATGAGCATTTGAGCTAGTCACTTCGACTTAGAGCACACTCGTTGTTTAGCCTGTCTACAACACTGTTTAGTGCACCGAGTGTCTCCGTTCGAAGATCTCACCCTTAGCCCCGGGGGACTTCGGTGCCTACTTGGGCAAGGTAGTTTCAATAGTATTTTTACAGTAGTTTTGATCTTTGGCATTGTGGTGGAGTTGAGCATTGGAGGACTGCGCAAACTTGAGAGAGAGGGACACAGTTCTTCTGGGGGTAGTTCCAGATTGGGGGTTTGTGGAGGAGTTGAGCTGGGAGATTGAGCAAGAGATCAGATCTTGCATATTGGAGGAGTTTGGCAGAGTTTCAGGCAGTATTTTGGAGGATCCTACTCAGTGGCAGGACAGATCCTTGAGGGATTGCGTGATTCCCCAAGGGGGTGATTTTCGGGGGTTGGTCATTTCAGAAAAGCTTTCCAGGTTTTTCTGGGTTTTCTGAGTAGAGGCTGATTCCAGAGTTTAAGCATTTTCTGAGGAGGGAAACAACCCCAAGTCCTCATTTGATTTCCAGCAGTAGCAGCAGCATGACAGTTCCCCAGCAGCATCCACGCAGTTCAGAGAGAGGCCATTCCTTTTCTATTCGTAGTGTATTTCTTCACTTGCTTGGTTTAAGTCGAGGTGCCATCTTTTTGATCACCTCCTGTACTCATTCCATTACTCAGTATAATAAAATGGATTAGCATTTCTCTTTGCATTTCTTGAGTCTCTGCTTATATTTAATGCTTACATTATTATATTTTGCACCGCTGCTATTTTTATCATTTTGAGCTTCTCGGTTATTATATCATTTGTGCGTAATTGGTTGGAGTTTACTGGGGTTTTGGGGAATATCTCTGAAATGGGATATTACAATCAGCTCAGAGAAATAGTTAAAGTCTTTATGAAGCAACCTCCTGGGAAACCCTTGTTCAAAGAGACATCCTCATCCTTGAACAGTTGGGTCTTCAGCCTTGTGGTACAACAAATACCAATAAGAAAGAAAGGCACAAAATAGATAACAAAGCCTTCTGGCAACCTCCCCCTCAAGGCTTCCTGAAACTAAACATTGATGGAGCTTCAAAAGGGAACCCAGGGGATGTTGGTTATGGAGGAGCCATAAGCGATGTAGAGGGCAATATCTTATTTTTCATAGTCATTTGGCTAGGGCCACCAATAATATGGCAAAACTCATGGCCATTGAGCAAGGCTTAGAAATCCCGACAGACTACAATCTACACAATACAATTATAGAGGCAAACTCAGAATTAATGATTAATTCGGTTAAAAGAATAAGCACTGGATCAACACCAGATAAAGTTTCAAGGCACTGGAGACATTCACAGGTGTTTCATAGAGTTCAATCTCACCTCAGAACACTTAGAACTCCGAGCCTTGTTCATGTGTGTAGAAAAGCCAACAGAGTGGGGGACAGGCTAGTCAATGAAGGAGTGATCTACACAAGAGAAAACAAGTGCCTCTTATGGGAGTCTGTTAAGACTGGACAGCTTCGTGAGGACTGCAACACTATGGCACATGAAGATAGGAAGCATTACCAAAACTCCAAGGGGAATCAGCGAGCAAAAATCTCAGATGACAGAAGTTAAGGGCTCAAATTACAGATAGGCTAAGTTTTGGGCTTTGCAAATGAATGGAAGGCAGAGGAATGGAGAGCAGAGAAGGAAGAACGTAAAACCAGAAAGTGGCTCCAGAGCTTCTCCTCAGAAAAGGGTGGTTTTGTAGCCGTTACCAGAGGTATCAGGAGCCCGATGGTGCGGGAAGTGGTTTCACTAGAAAGCCTCCGATGCCACAAAAGGAGTTACACGTGGCTCTCGGTAGGTTGAGAATACCACCTTCATCAGACAGGTATCTCCCGCGCACCTCTTCAACCCGATATCCTTTTTAGCCGTCAGATCGAGTGGAAGCAGATCTAGGGCTAAGGATGGTCGTGCTTGTTTGCGGTGGGATCGTGGCGATTTTGCTATAGTTGCTCGGGTTATCGGGCATCCCAATTATCATAAGCGGATTTTCCGAATTGCCTCCAATGCCATTGTTCATGCAACACGTGGCTGCGGACAGATAAGGAATACCGCCTTCATCGTGAGGGTAATTATTGTGCATTTAGTCTAGCGGATATCCATCACCCCCATCGGATCTAGTGGCAACAGATCGAGGGCTGAGGTTGATCAGGGTAGTTGGTGGTGGGACCGTAATGGTTTTGCCACATTTTCTAGTGTAATCAGGCGTCAACTCAACCTCGAGCGGATTTTCGGTAAAGCCAGTGACCAAGTGACACATGGCTCTAGGTATGATGTGAATACCGCCCTCAAATCCGCCGATTTCCACGGACGAGGATCGATGACTTAGATTTGCAGTACTTGTTTTATCCGTATTTCCAAGGGAGCCACTCCTAAGCTTTGTGGATTGTAATGTGAGTGTGCATGTGGCATACGCCATCATGTATATTGTGTACCCTCTTTGTTGATTTAATTGAATAGAAGGTCCGATTCTTGCTCGAGCAAAAAAAAAGAAGCATAGAAAACTTTCTACAATGGTGAAATTCTCTTCATCTTCCTGCTATTAAGGCTTCTTGGGGCTCAAGGCTCGAATGGTCAACCCATCATGTTAAGGGATTGGGTATTTTTTAAGCAAGTTCGCCTCCCAAGGTGTTGATTGGGCTTCTAGTGACCTTTGCGTCTATCGAAGGAAAAACCATGATGTAGTGAATTTTTGTCTTCGTAACACTCGCGAGGGTTTATTTTTAAGTCAAATTTAAGAAAACTTTTTGATTTTTTCCTTTCATAATGTTTCTAACTAATAATGTAGCCTTTGTACATGATGTTCACTGACTCTGAGTGTCTTCTGTTGCATACAAATGAGTGTACCATTTTCTAATAATAACAGTTGCTCAATGATGTGTGAGGTTAGGAGCAAGCATATAACTAAAATACATCACATTTTGCTATTCTGATGATGAGTTCTTACTTTTTGAGAGAGAGAGAGAGACTTGTTGTAGAGATGATTAGGAAAGGATCCTTGATTGAGAATTGAAAGAAAACCATGCTATGAAGAAATATGGATACAAAAGTGTCTATATGAGTTGTGCATCTCCCATGCTTGTTATTATGACTATGACTAAAATATTACAAACATACAGGGAAGGTCCTGTCAAGTCAACGTTGAAAGGGATGATGTGTTGCTGACTATAGAAGATAACTGCTTTTGTCCTCAGGGGCATCTTTGACAAATAGGCTGCACTGGGTGCCCACATGCATTAGATACAAAGCACTACTAAAAGAGGTGCCATTAGATGCACATGTGTTCGAATAAATGAGAGAACTGCAATTGTCATAAGGTACGATACTACCCTGACATGAAAACTTATGCAGGTTTCAAATGTTAGGGAGATTGGTGACATCAAATGGGAAATAACGATTCCCATTGTGCCAACTGAGACTGCCCCGAAAAGGTGGGGAACAATCGAGGTACTACTTCGATTCTGGAAGATGGGCGTCGGTGTCGATAGAAATGGAGTGCTAACTGCTTGAAAGATGATTTTGAGAAATCCATATGAAATTGAGGAAGATGTTGTAATAAGATGGGTCAATAGGCATGATAGTGAGAGCTGACAATATGGGAAGGATATAGAAAATTTCCCAAGGTTGGAGTTTTAATGTGAGTGGCAACAGTCAAAACAATAGCGTTGAGGTGTATGCCCCTAGAGTCAATAGGACATCTAGGTGAGGTATATCGTTAGCTTATATGGGCCTGACCCAGGTTCAGAAGAGTTATTTAGCCAAACATATCCCACAGCTGCCAGCGCTTTCGACAACATCGCGCGGAGCCCAGACTGAAGTCTCAGTCGAGGTAGCAGGGGAGGGTGCTAGAACCAGGTTTCCACACCTTAGGGATGTTTTGGTGTGGTCTGGAGGTTTCACGCACTGGTTTAAATCTCCACGCTGCTCGGTATTCGCACAGACCTAGATTGATTATATATTTCTTATTAGTGTGCTATTCTATTGGAGGATGCAATTATAACTTAACAAGATCTTTAAGCAAACAATTAACCAACACAACTGATTCATGCATTAAAATGAACCTAGATTTACATTCATTCATACAATAAGCATATTAAATTAAACAGATATTATGAAAGTCAGATTCACGACAGCTCAGAAGGAACACCGAATTTTAGAAGAAACTTATCTTTATTTCCACTTATCCTCAATACATCCAAATCTGTCCTACGCACTCAGATGCAGGGGTCCACGCACACAACTGCGGACTTTCCAGGCCTTTGCGCACACAGCTGCAGAGCCTCTATTTACTACCCCACCCCTTGACTCAGACTTACAGATGCTTTTAGACTATCTTCTTCTAAAACCCATTACATTTCATCCTTTTCCAAACAAAACTG
Source organism: Pinus taeda (assembly GCA_000404065.3). Lineage (NCBI taxonomy): Eukaryota > Viridiplantae > Streptophyta > Pinopsida > Pinales > Pinaceae > Pinus > Pinus taeda. The sequence continues at coordinate 406,519 of APFE030290169.1, forward strand.
TCTTTCCCTCATAGAGCTGCGCTCTAGTTATACCCTTCCTTGGCTCACGATCCCTGCGCGGGCCGACTCTATTTATATTTATTTACATTATTTTCGGGCGGACTACCCTTTGACTCAATCCTATTATATTTCTTGCTCCGCATCCTTTAGAGTTTTTACAATAATTTAATCCTACTTTTTGGGCTTTCTGCCCCAAAACCGTTACGCGGGATCTTCGCTACCCAACAGTCCCCTAACACAATCATCGTGACTCGTCCCAAGTCACTCGCCGACGCGGCTAGACGCTCTGCCTTAGCTTCGCGGTTTGCCTTCCTTTGAGTGGCGCTTATCGTCCAGCTACTCCTTCATTGTCTCCTGCAACGCTTCGTCCAACTCCTGCTTCATTGTTTCTACCATGCCTCGCAACTGATGATGCTCATTCTACTCTACTCGGTTAACACAAAGGACCCCCTCATAGGATTTTAATGCGAGCGGGGGAGCCACATATGAGACCTCCTGGTACCACCGCAGCTACTTCCGACCTTCGTATCTTCTCTTCGCATCGTCTGCTGCAACTTGTGTTGCAATTTTGCAAGACCCTGGCTGCTGTCCGCAAGATCCCAATCTTCGAGGGACATGAGAGATGACTTATTAACTACATATCTACCTGTGGTCGTCATCTGTCCATCCTTTCGTTGTTCTATCGTTGTGCGCTGGCCTGTTCCTGGGCGAGGTGACGACATCCGGACCAATTTTGCTTCGTGTTCCCTCTTTTCCGGTACATCCCCTACCAGTGATGCGGTAGCTTGCGGGACGGCCGCAACAGTCAACACCATACTCCTTAGAGAGTCCTGCTTCACCATCGGCCAGATCACTACCATCGAGCGCATGCCTTGTACAGAGCTAATGAACAGCTTCATATGTGTTTCCGAAGTGTAGGCCGCCCTCGGTGATTTATAAGCCATGCGAATTTCAAATTCACTACTTACCGCCTATTCCAACGCATGTAAACTGCTCGTGTAAAATCTGTGGTAGCTCGTTTCATATCTGGCTCGTACTGTTTCTCTTAATTGCCCGCTGCCCACTCCCTTTTTCCATATGCAGAAATCTTGTCATGAATAGCGATATCAACGGTCATCATTCCTTGTATCACCGCATCCACATGATCCTTTTCGCGCAACCGCGATCCTTTTTTTTGGTCAAATGTAAGTGCACCGTAGTACTCATGCATCTATCCCCTAGGTTGCTTTATCGTCCCACACTCTCTTCCAACTGGGTGGAGCGGTGAGACTATCATCTCTTCGGCTAGTTAGGCGGTTAGCCCGTTCATGTAGAGCTTTAGGCGACTGCCATTCACTCTGCCTGGGAAGGGGTTTCCATTGAGTTTAGCCAGTTGAACCGCGCCCCCATCGGTAAATTCTTTGACGAAATAGGGTCCCAACAAGTGCATGCGAAGTTTACCTGGGAATTTTTTGAACTTACTGTCATAAAGAAATACTAGATCATTTTCCTTGAAGGTGCACACCTTGATATGGCGATCATGCCACGCTTTCTCGCGCTATTTCTGTACTTGCTGATGGAATCTAGCCAGAAAGCGTTCCTCCTCCAATTCTTCTAGCTGTGCGAGCCTTTCTTCCAATGCACCGTGGTCTGCCATACCCGTGATTTCCACGATCCGCAGATTAGGCACAATATATTCCATAAGCATAACGACCTCCTTGCCATAGACTAAGCGAAACAATGTTTGGCCTGTCAACTTCTTGCACATAGTTCGGTATGCCCATAACACAACAGGGATGCGCAAGTCCCAGTCATTTCGTCGCGCATTACAGACCTTAGTCAATGCGGTCTCCAAAATTTTGTTGCAGGCCTCGACGGTCCCATTTGCTTGTGGATGGTAGGGCATACTCTGTTGGTGATATATCTAAAATTCCTTAGTGAGTGCACTGATCGTTTCATTCAGGAAATGCGTTCCCCTATCACTCATGAGAATTTTGGGGTAGCCAGACCTAGTCAATACGTTCTTGAACAAGAATTTCGCTGCTATCGCAGCCATGCAATCCTTAACTGGCTGCGCCTTTGCCCATCGAGTAAAATATTTGGTCACAGTGATGATATAACGCGCACCCATCTTTCCTCGCGGTTCAATAGGCCCGATGAAGTTGATTGCCCATTTCTCAAATGGCTGTAGTGTCATCTGTGGTTGAAGGGGCATTTCATCCCTTCGCGATGGTTTGCCTATCCGTTGGCATACATCGTAGGCTCGACTGTATGATTTCAAATCTTGAGGTAGAGTGGGCCACCATAATTCGGCACGAAGAATATTCTGGGCTGTGGCATGGCCTGCATAATGTCCGCCAGCAACCCCTCCATGTGCTTCGGCTAGGATCTGTTCGTGCTCGGATTCTTGTACATATCTACAAAATATTTCGTATTTGCCCATCTTGTAGAGGTGGCTTGCAATTACGGTAAAATCTGCGAATTCTTTCTTTTGCTGGACAGAATACCCCTGTGGCAGAGTGCCCGTGGTTAAAAAGTGGATAATATCTTCAAAGTGGCCATCTGTAATGCGCACGACATATAATTGGGCATCCGAGAGTCCCTCCTCTAGGTTTGTTGGTTCTTCGCCGGTCTCAATTTGGGACAGGTGATCCAGACCTGCATTCAGACGTCCCGGCTTTACAACAACTTTAAAGTCGTATTTTTGAAACAACAAAAACCATTGACAGATACGCCCCCCTCTACACGAGCTTATTCACTAGGTACTTGAGTGCAGAGTGATCAGTATACATCTTAAAATGTCCTCCGAGCAGATAGTGACGAAACTTTTGGAGCGCGTATACCATTGCTAATCCCTCCCGCTCCATAGTAACGTAATTCTTTTCTGCTTTGGACAACTTGTGGCTTGCGAACGCAATCGAGTGATCAATGCCCTCCACTCCTTCTTGAGTGAGTACTGTACCCAACGCGATACACGACGCGTCGACATGTACATGAAATTCAACGTCCCACTTTGGAAAGACTAAGATAGGGGCAGATGCCATCTTTTCCTTAAGAATTTCTAGGCTTTTGTTACATTCCTCGTTCCAACAATACGTAGCATCCTTCTTCAGTAACTGTTCCATTGGAGCCGTGATCTGGGCGTAACTTTTTATAAACTTCCGGTAGTAGCCCGTGTGTCCTAATGTAGCGTGTAGTTGCTTTACACTTCGCGGTGCTTGCAGATTTAGTATGACAATGATCTTTGCTAGATCCACCATCAGTCCTTGCTTACAAACCACATGGCCTAGCAAGTTCCTGAAAGGGATGAGGAAAGTACACTTTTTTAGGTTGAGTGCAATCTGGTGCCGTCAGCAGGTATCCAGCACCAATCATAATCTTGCGACATGTTTCTTAACCAAGCCAAATACGGTCCAGTCATCCAAGTAGACTTCTAAGAACTTGTGGATAAATTCCTTGAACGCGACTACCAAAATATGGGAAAATATCGCCGACGCATTCTTCAGCCCAAAGGGCATTATTGTATACTGAAAACAACCCCATTCGATAGCAAAATTTGTCTTGCTCCAATCCTCTAGCGTGATCTTGATCTGATGGTACCTGGAAAACCCGTCTTTGAAGGAGTATGCTTCCTGCTTGCCCACATTTTCTATTACCTCATCTGTAAAGGGTGTTGGAAAAGGATCGTTAACACAAGCATCATTGAGCTTCCGCAGATCTACGCAGATGCGGATGTCACCCTTCCGTTTCTTCTCCTCTACGACTATAGGGCTTACCCAATCAGACTCCTCGATTGGTTCAATAATGCCTGCTGTCAACATCTTGTCCAATTCTTCGCGGACCTTTGCTTTGTATTTTGGATTCAATCTGTAGGGTCGCTGTTTCACTAGCTTTGCATCTAGCTTCAAAGTTATCTTCATCATTCCTAAATCTCCTAGAATCCCTTTCAGCTCCGTAATTTTTGTAGGGAATAAATCTCGGTATTCTCCGAGCAACTTGACGACCTTTTCCACTGTGGCATCGTTCTAATAGTCCCCAAGTGTAGCATAGTTCGGCTCTTCCTTTGTTCTGATATTCACTTGCTTTGTTTTCAATGGCGCCGTGATGTCTGGATCTTCTATCTCGGGGCCGCACACCTCACGACTCCCTTCGGATTTTGGTATATTGATGTTACGCAGGTCATCCTCATTATCTTCTACTTGTACATTGTAACATGCTAAGGCCTGGCTCAACTGTCGCGACCAGTCTGACGACACGACTTCTTTTGGTTTCGGCAGTGTTTTGAATATGGCGGTTTTTATCAGCTGTAATGAATCATCCACGGTCCATCCATTGGTCTTCAAAAAGAAATGTCGACAGAAACCCTTTGCGCAGGATATCCCACTCTCCGATGCCATGTCAGAGCTCTGTTTCCGTATACTAGTTCCGTGGAATGACATCTAGGGTATGATAAAATAAGTGCACCCATTCTGGTTGAGGCTCTGCACCGTAAGATTTGGTCCATTTGGTTAGGTGCAGGCGTGGATCATTGCGGCCATCATATTTCTTCGTTATTCGTAGCTTTGGGTTCCCAAATGTTATCTGCATCATGTGCTTGCAACTTTGCCAATTTTTGAAGGTCCCTTCATGGGTGTCCCTTCACGTGCAATGTCCATTTTAGCACATCAAACCGTTGGTACTCTAGTACCGCGCTTTTGAATTTATCTAGGAATTCATCCACTATTTTTAGCGCATCATATATCGACAGCTCGCGGTTTTGAGCTTTAACGCAATACAACGATTTCGTCATCATATTGCAGTGGAACGTGATTACCCCGTTCACCCTGTTTCGCCATCGTTCGTCCTCTTCCTCTGAATCACTGGTGCATGAGCTGGTGAGCCTGGAAAGAGTCTCCGCTCCTCCTTCGGCCTATTTGCAGCAATTTTGTAGATACAATCAAATGCATCATCCTTTTCTTCATTGCGAACAGGTTCTGTGTAGCGTGATCCGTATGTTAGATCTAACGGAACGACTACACGGAGCGACTTATTTTCAAATATCATCTTCCTCTGTTTAAGGTCAATAAACCCATTCATGTTAGTGGCCCATTCTATCCCTAGCAACGCAGGGTACGGGTTACTCTCGTCCATGATTTCAATAACTTTGAAATCCATCCGGGTTCTTGCGCCATCAATATCTACTGTAATTCCTTGCAGTCTTCCCATGGGCAAGATCTTCCGTTGATTGGCTATCCGCAATTGGATAGGATACCATTGTAGTGTAGGCTTACCCATGCATTCCCAAGTCTGTTTAGGCAATACGTTTGCATCCAAACCTAGGTCCAGAATGACTTGATCCATCTCGTAGTCACCAATCTGCACTGTTAACCACATCTCCTGACCCGTCTGCGATGTGTGTCTTCCTAACTTCTAGACTGCGCGAGGTTCACCCCATCCTGCTTGTCTATTCATCACTTCATGTAAACCTTTAACTGCCCTGTTGTCGCGAAGCAGTTTCATGCATGTCTCTAAGAAGGTAGTCAACATCGAGGGATCCGTAGCTAGCTTAGGTCGATCCCTACTACCTCGGGTAGAGACGCCTGTGAAGCTTTCCCTAACTTCCATATTGTTCTCCCTATTGACCGCTCCTGTGGCTACGCCGCTCCGTACTACCATGTTTATCGTGGGTTCGTCGTTGCGTGGTTCAGATCTCATCATCTTAACATTTTGCATTGTTGTAGGAGGCATTGCCTTCTTGTCGCGAATCTGTGCTATCAACATGGGGAAATCTAGCAACTCATGATTGAATTGCGCACAATAAGGACATGATATTTGGGTTGGATTGGTACAATCCTGTGCGTAATGCCTTGGTCCTCCACAGTTGTAACAGATTAGCTGCCCGCGACCCCTTCCTAATCCCATTCTGCCCCGTCCTCGACCCCGTCTCGGGAACCCACCGTGCGCCATTGCCACGGCTGGATTCTGACCTTGCACCTCAGTCTGCATTCTATAGGCAGGTGCCTGGTCCATCAACATTCGATAGCTACGGCAATCTCTTTCTTCGTGACCCACCAATCTACAAAAGTTGCAAAAGCGCTGCTGGGGGGTCTCGCTGTATTTTGGCAATAGATCACAGTTATCAATGTTGTGCTTTCCTCCTACCTGACAGATTGCGCACCAAAGCGGGGCGATCGCGCTCGGCGCTGCCTGTGCCTCTGGTCACAATGGTGTCAGTCCCCCCGTGACCACAAAATTCACCGAGACCGGACAGTGATCTTTATCATGTCCCCGGCTCCTGCACTTTATACACCATACTTCCTCCCGGACTTCCAAACGCAGTGTCTGTTCCTGTTTTAACTTTTGTATTTCCAAACACAAATTTTAGACCTGCGCTTCGATTTTCTGAACTCCCAACCCTGGGTCTTGTACCGGGGTTTCGTGCAGCCGCATTGCTGCCTCCAACACTTCCACCTGGGTTGAGATTTTTTGTTGTGACAAAGCCGACTTCAAATATGGCGTTAATGATGTGATGAACCAAGCGCGGTGCTGTGCATCCGTCAGGGTCATGTTGGCCTCGCGAATGGTGCTTTTCAACCTCTGATCCAAGTCCCACGGGGTCTCACGATTCATCATCGTGATCTCTTTGAATCCTACAACCAACTGTGCTTCTAACTTAGGCTGGCTAAACTGCTTTGTTAATTCAATATGGATGTCCGCTATCCCCGCCGTTGGGTTGATGCTTGAATACTTCATGTACCATGTTAGCGCTCGATCCTACAGTGCGCTGACTAAGATGGCTTTCTTAATATTATCATCCGTGACTTGCTGCGCGTTCCATACTGATGTTAGCACAAACCAAAATTGTTCTGGGTCTTTGCCTCCTGCTCCTTTGAACACTGGTAACTGGATCATGTTCGCCATAGTTACCCTTACTCTACTACCACCCCTGATCCTTTTGATTTTTCAACGTTCTTTTCTATAGAGTCCCCACGTTTCACACCAGACACCCCTTATGCAGATCCCTGTCCCGACAACGGAACCATTTGTTGGCTTATATGGGCTTGACCCAGGTTTAGAAGAGTTATTTAGCCAAACAAATCCCGCAGTTACCGGCCCTTTCGGCAACAGCTCACAGAGTGTGGACTGAAGTCTCACTCGAGGTAGTAGGGGAGGGTGTTGGAACCAGGTTTCCGCACCTTAGGGATGTCTTGGTGTGGTATGGAGGTTTCGCGTACTGGTTTAAAGCTCCACGCTGCTCGGTATTCGCATAGATCCAGAATGATTATATCTTTCTTATTAGTGCGCTATTTTATTGGAGGATGCAGTTACAACTTAACAGGTTCTTTAAGCAAACATTTATCCAACACAACTGATTCGCGCATTAAAATGAACCCATATTTACATTCATTCATACAATAAGCAGATTAAATTAAACAGATATTATGAAAGTCAGATTCGCGACAACTCAAAAGGAACACAAAATTTCAGAAGAAACTTATCTTTATTTCCACTCATCCTCCATACATCCAGATCCGCCTTGCGCACTCAGCTGTAGGGGCCTGTGCACACAACTGTGGACTTTCCAGGCCTTTGCGCACATAGCTGCAGAGCCTCTATCTACTACCCCACCCCTCGACTCGGACTTACAGATGCTTTCTGACTATCTTCTTCCAAAATCCATTACATTTCATCTTTTTCCAAACAGAATTGCCTTTCCCTCATAGAGCTGCGCTCTAGTTATAGCCTTCCTTGGCCCACGATCCCTGTGTGGGCTGACTCTATTTATATTTCTTTACATTATTTTCGGGCGGACTACCCTTTAACTCAATCCTATTATACTTCGCGTTCCGCATCCTTCGGAGTTTTTACAATAATTTAATCCTACTTTTTGGGCTTTCTACCCCAAAATTGTTATGCGGGACCTTCGCTACCCAACATATATGTATGTTCAGAATATCATGGTAGATGTATGAGCAAATGGTGATCAATGGTGTGGGTATGAGGTGGGTAAAAAGTAAGCTCCAACCAAGTGCGACTAAGGACTACCGCCAAGTAACTGACACAAAAATATGGGTGAGAATCATTTTCTAAAAAAAATATTTGTACACTTGCCAAAATAATTTAAAAGTGGTTTTGGATGTAGAATCATGGAGATATGTGCCCCAAGAATACGGTGGCCTACATGATGATGTAGGTGGATATCTACAGAGGGCGGGGCCCCTTTCGCTGGTCTAAGTGTGAGGTGGATGATATAGATGTGACAACGTAGATGGTCTATTGCAATGTGGATGGGTGGTAGGCCAAGTGCAAAATGCGGTGGTGCATTCATCATGATTTGAAAAGAATGTTGGCTTGGGAGAGGGTTGGTAAGCATAAAGTGAAGAAGAGAGAAAATGAGGTTGATCTTCAGGTCATGCAAATGAAATGGCTCCTGGGCTTGAGGAAGTGGTCATGGATACCAATAGCGTGAGGTGAACTAAAATTGGGGTAATGCATGCGGGTAAAGTGCTATCAACCAAAGTGAATGTTTACCGTGTGCATGTGGAAGGTGACAGAAAAAGTGGTTGAGCTAGTGGACCTCATAGTTAATTTCAGAAAAATTATGTCAGGATATGTAATGTTTATGGGGAAGCCTGTCATGCTTAGTGAAGAATGATGCCTTAGATGTGGATTGGTGCCAAGGGACTGAGTTCATTGTGGAAGCTACCAATAACCTGCAATTTCTATGCCATTACCCCAAGTGAAACCATCGCTATATAAAAACCTGTATAACGGAACCGTTGAAAAATATGTATCCAAAAACACAGAAAGGTACACTTGATGGGTGCTTTGAAATGTGAAATGGGCTCGAAGGTGAAATTTTTTGGTGAATTGAAAGGAGTGTACCATGATGTAGATGAAGATGTCCTGATCCTAATGCCTCTAATGGTTTTGTGAAGGAGCTCATGGACTCTTGTACAAGTCCTTGGAAGAATGGCACAAATGGCGAATATAAGAGCCATAGGCGGGGCCCACATTGCCACCTCATTTGTACTTGTTGATGTGGAACTTGCTGTGGAGACCAAATTCGTTTCTTAATGTTGCAGTTAGCGAGAGTACCCGATATTTGAGCGATAAGAGTCAGGCTAGTCATCGTGAAACCCCCTTTTTCAATTTAGTAGTTCTAGGGTAGGTAGGTTGTACAATGTGGCTTGTACGACCTTGGTTAAGCATAAATCCCAAATCCTCGCAGGCGACCGTCTGAAATTTGAACAAATCTACGTGGATGAGTGAGACACAACTACGATGACATCGCGGTTGAAGGAGATACAATCACGACCATTGATCATGGAATGATGAGAAAACGACATTAGTCATGGTACCTATGGAGGAAGAAATGAATCAAATATGATGTTGGGTGTCATCAACAACAGGTGGTGGGAGTATCTCCCAGATTATCACTGGATGGTGAATGGGAGACGGTTCCTAGCAAGGTGCTGACGTCTTGGTAGCCAAAGAGTTGTCCTCTATGGGGGGAAGATCTTCTTGAATTATATGAAGGGGGTGCCTTGCTATACTAAGTTGTCCAAATATCTAAAGAAGTGGACATGAGGATGAGAGGTGAGAAGTGTTGGTATAGATATCACAAGGATGAACACCATCTAATGCAAAATGCTTGTGCTTATGTAGTAGATAGTCTGTGTGGTAGTGTCTCTCATAAATCTCGGTAATGAGTGGGGAGTAACATCCTTAGGTGGGGCGCTTGCAGAGGGCGTGTGTTACCTATTGATCTTAGCTTTAGCAACAACGAGAAGAAGAACTAAGGGCTTTGCATTAGTTTATTGCAAGGCTGCCCATGCCTCCTGTAATCTACGAAGGCATGGGAAATGCCATGTGTGGCATCCTTGTGAACAAATGTGACAATTGTTACGATTGCACTTGGACTTGTTTTTGTGAGCAAGTCGAGGGGCCAAAACAAAGGAAATATAGTAGCTCCTAAGCTCCTTCAAATATGGACAATGGTTTATCAAACATCCTTGTAGATCACATAGGGCACATGAAGGGGATTGTTTCAGAAGAGTTGGTTTATTTTGCTTCTCTTTCTCAGTGGAGATTGACGTAGGGTGAGAGGTATGATGGCAAAAAGCACATGGGTGAACTGTCTATGGAGCTTCTTACTTAAAAACACAGTAAATGGTCTGAGACTTATCATATGCTCTTGGAGTAGCAAGAAGTGATGGTGTAATAGTACTGGCCTGATGGAGGGCCAACAATGCCTCCCAATATTGAGGGAGATTAGAGCAATGGTGTGTGTGATGCAGGAAAGTGTTCCCTCTCCGGACAGAGGCAACTCCTCTAGCCCTAGAGTGGGTTTAGTCACAAACAAGGACAGATCAACAATAGCTTTCCTTAAACAGTTAAAGTTGGAGACCTACCTCAACCAGTGGTTGATGGAGTTCCATTACGCTGCTCCAGCTTTCGCTTCGTTCTCCTCAATGAGTGATCGACTTGAAACAAAGCAAAGGAAATACAACAAAGCACGTAACCAGGAAACAACAGTGATCTATTTACTTATAAAGTCAAGAAGTCATGAGCTATCAAGTAAATTACATACAAGACACAAGAAAACATCATTGATTGCATTAATAATGAAATAAGAACAAGCTTACAACTGGAGTCTTGACGTCACAAGCCTTCTTAGAGGGATCCAGCCATCATGTTCTTCAAGCATTCACTCTTTGAAGATGGATCTCCCAACACACAAAGTCTCTCTCTCTCACTCACAAGTTTTTCATCAAGTCAAGGGCACTTCACAACCTTCCACAAGTTATCAACACTCTCACACTTATCACACTCACACCAGCTATCTATCAAAAGCACTAACAACACTACTCAATCCAAGAATTTACCAACTAGTAACTAGCTGATCATATCAAAAGTGAGTGTTTAAATAGGAGAAGGAGTCTCCATGAAAGGTGGAAGAGAGAGCTTATCCCCAAGGAAGGTAGCACAATTGAGGGAACTGCCACACCAGGGAAGGAAGGGCGACACAAACTATGCCAACAATCAAGTCTGGAGTCATCCAGAAGGCCGACTGTTGGTACAAATTCGCCCAATCTGGATCATTGTGGGTACATAACTGAGATTCAGTGTTGACATCGCTAGTGAGCTATGTAGCCAGTCAGATCATCACTAAAAATAACAAGTAGCCCCACACTGGGGCGTGTAATCGGGCCATCGCGGGAATCAAATGTACTTTCGTGCTGGAAATGCGGCTGGGCTGTTTATGAGCGCCTTTTAGCGCGTATATTAAGTCCATAGTCACGATGAGGCAGATAACTTAGGAAAAGTGGGTCAATTGGCAGCATAAGAGAGAATTTGTTCAACATGAGCATGTTTGACTTGGACACATGACACAATAGATGGACTGGGAGTGAAGGCAGTGGCAAATTACTGCATAATAGATGCCCCCTAAAGTATGAATCCTGAGAGAGTGGGAGGGGTGAAATGCTTTACAAAACTGACCGAGCTGGAACACCATCTAGAAGAACTTGCAGGCGCAAGTAAAATTGATATCTCTGATAGTGAAATACATGTAGTCTAGGCATGGATGCAACCATCCGGAAGACATACAAACTAGGTCTGTGGTATGGATGCAGCCATCCAGCTAATAAGACCATGATAATGATAAAGGTATGGTCGCAGCCATCCATGAAGACTCAAGTATGGTCACAGCCACCCATCATTGAGTCATGTAATCACGAACCAATCCACGCAACCTGAACATGTGTAATCTGAGTTCGGGGTCTTGAACCCAACCGATCATAGTAGAATTTCTAACATGCGAATAGAGGTGCTAAAGTCGAGCATGATACAAAATCGCTTGATTACTGGTCGATGATGTAAACCGTTAACAAGCGCGAGAGAAACCAACAATAATGCCAATGGTTCTCAAGATACTATCCAGTACAATCCACAAAGTGTGAAGAATGAGCTGAAGTCGAACACTCGTGGAATCACCCAATCGACAACCAATGATGTAAGTCAATCGTCAGGCGCGAAGAACTTGCCATTGAGGCATGCAAGCTCCAAGGTACCAAAAGGGATCTCTAGATCAATCTCCTAGATAATGAGCTGATGTCGACAAGAGACGACCCGTCGCAGGAGGGCCATAATGTTTCCCCCATCAATGACACGAGACAAGGAACAAGCGGTAGATGGTGAAACAGAATATCAGATGAAAAGGCAAGGATGTAAACTGCAGAAGGATTATACTCTTAAACATGTCGGCGACACGACTTCAGAGGGTGGCAGCTTTCTGGTACCAAGGGATCAAAGGCTTAATGAAGACAGCATGGATCAGACGGAATGAGGCCAAATGACAACCCAAACCCGCGGAAGGCCAAATGACGACGTGTGGATGTCCCAACCCGACAAGAAGCAAAAGTGTCGATGTTCAAGAGTGACTAGTTGCCATAGACAATCAGTGATGATTTCCAAATTTCCCCCTACCATTACTGGTGAGTACCCCAATTATTTTTGAAAACAAGCTTGAAGGGGATAACATATGCTTGTGATATAAGTTTGACCTTCGGTCGAATCCAACCTAGTAATAGTTTAACGAACCCTAGGGAGGAGAAGCTAGAGTCTTGTCATGGTGATGAGTCCAATGTCGTCAGGGTTTAACGAGTTCGACATAGGTAAAACTCAGAGTCTTTTTCATGTTTAGAGAGTTTGAAAAAGACGGAAAAGAAAACTCCAAGGGGGTCCTTTTTCGTAGATTTGTGTCTCTCGAGCCCGAAAAAGTAGAAAACGATACTCGAAAGAACCACTTGACCATTACGATCAAGGAGTACTTTTCATGATCAGTGATCTTGACCCAAAAAAGTAGAAAAGCAATCGAAACCACGCCGTTTCGTAACCAATAACGAGCTTGAAACGACAAAAGCTCGGCAATATTTTCTCGTTTACACGGTCGGAAAAGAGCTTAAAACAGACCGTATCTCATTTCATTTAATGAGTCGAAAGGTATAACTCGGCTATCTTTTCATCTTTCAAGTCGGAAAAGAGCGTTAAAGACGACTTTTCCTAGAGGAGCGAGTGGTATAAAGGGTAGCAATTGGTTCTGGCAATGGTGTAACTGCTCAAAACATGTAATGGTCAATAGGCTGGCTAATAAAGCCACTCATCCCTGCGGTTCCTTAGGAAAGGAAAACAACCAAGTGAAAGCATATGATTGGACAAAGAGATGGTGGCAATGGAATGAAACAACCAAGGCTCATCTAGCAGAATTTAGTGGATAAACAACAATCACGAGATGTAAATCAGGTATGGGTTCATTTTTACATAAGCTTGAACCATGGAGAACTCTACTTGGATTCGGTTTCATGTTTACCCAAGATTGAAATGAAAAACTATGCTTGTTATGAGTTTGCATGCCCCCAGGCATAATGACGCAAATCGAGGTGCAGGCCCCCAAGCTTCATTGCATTCAACAAGGTGGATGGAATGAAGGTTCATTTTCAAGATCTTGGAAAGACTCGACTGGATTTTATGAGATCTTAATCAAAAACTCGATTTGGAAAGGGATTTGTTTCATTTTTTAATGAGGTTGACACAGTAAAAGAACTATCCTCATAACCCTTGTTTTATTTTTTAACGAGGTTGACACAGGAACAAACTATCCTCGGAACCCTGTGGTTCATTGGCCATATGAGAACATGGCTCCCAAGAGGTCTTCATGGGATGGAAGGGACGCACTCTGGGAGGAATACATGTCATGAGGCACTAATGAAAAATCAGGTTCCAATGCCCCCAGTACATGATGTACGAGACCATCTGCATGATCATCAACAGAGGCAGAGACGGAACATGTAGCCACATAATTGACTTGTGGCAAGGAAGGTACTGCTTGCGAGTAAGAACCAAGCGGGGATGACAGCTACGCAAGAGGCACTGGGGGAATAAAGAACGATAATTGATCAATGGTCACCATTCTTCCATCGTGTGGAAAACAGACCACATGGAAAAGCGAAGAGACAAGGGCCCCCATGGCATAAATATAGTCACGACCAAGGAGAAGACTGAAATCTAAAATACCTTGGACAACCATGATGTCTATATAGATGGTTTTGCCCCCCAAAGTAACCGAAAACTTTGGGAGGATCTCTAAAGGTTGACAGTCTGTCGAACACTAATAGATTCTGTGTGACCGGCACAAGTTGTGGGGAGCCCAAAGCTTACCAAGTAGTGGAAGGCATAAGACTGACATATGCACCCTCATCTAAGACAGTGCCAGGTATTGCCTTATCATAGGCATGTACTGTAGTCTGGAAAGGCACATGGGATGGAAGGCGAAATGCAGTCAAATGACTCCAGTTGAAGGAAACGACCGAACTACTTGGTGGGGGAATCGTATGATTGCCCCCGTGCTCTACAGGGACCAAAGAAGGACCCTCTTGACCAGCAGGGATAGGAGGGTCATTTTCGGACTCAGGAGAATTTGACGAGACGAGAAGAACATGAGCATGATGCTTTTCCGAAACAGAGTGATCAATAGGTTGTGAGCCCAAGTTGACACTCTCTCCGACCAAGGGTTGGTCTGGAACAAGCTTAGCACAGTCAGGTTCGAAAAGAGGAGGACGAACAAGAGAAGAATCTAAGTCAATCTCTTGGTTGACGGGGGGAGGGTTTGAAGAGAGCCTCTGATAACCAACGGGAAGTTGGGGTGAAGAAGCTGTAGGACTTTCCAAAACGGCAGAAGTTTTATCCATGAGCGGACAAAGGTGAAGGGGATGGTTGCTTTCACATAGTCTACAGGGGAATCAAATCTTCCCTTTCTTCTTACCGTTTTCAGTTGATAGGGTAGCATCTCCATGAGCTTCAGAGGACGACGAGGAACGAGTCGGGTCGCGAGACCATGCTTCTAAGATCCTAGGAATGCCAGGACAATCACGAAGAAGCTGGTCGCCCTTGCACAATTTACAACGAAACTTAACCTTCCGTGAAGGAGCAGAAGGTGTTCCGACCTGAGATGTACTCGGAGCAGTAGTTGCACAGGTGGCCTCACGTTTATCGGACTTCTTCTTCTTCTCCTTCTTAGTCTCCTGGGTACTAGATGTGGAACTTTCACCAGGCGAAGGAGGAGATGAAGGTGAAGAAACAGGGGAAGAAGGTGCAGGATCAACCTTGGAATCAACATGCCGTGGTTCAGACGAAGAAGATGGTGGAACAGGAGTCATGATGCTCGGGACCACCGAGGTTGAAAACAACCATACGGGAAAACCAATGGTTAACCCAGGCAAAGACAATGTTGCCATATACGGAGCACCGACATTTCCAAAAGGCGGAAATGGACCAGGATTTCCGTATGAGGGAAGAACTTGGCCGGTAGACTCAGGGGATGTTGCCATCGGGAACGAGTCTGAAAAACACTCTTATCACAGCCAAGAACTCGAACTGTCACTGGGAATATTTCGTGGGTAGTTATTTTTTATGACACAGGAACAAAAATTGACCTTTTCATGTTTCAAGAGTCGAGAAAAGGACGAAAAGGTGACTATCTCTTTCGAGGTTTAATGAGCCTGAAAGGACAAGTGCTCAGATGGACCTTTTCTTTTAAGGAGTCCGAAAAGGAACGAAAGTGACTACTTTGGAGAACTAGGCAAAAGGTTTACCAAACAACTCGTAAAACTGCATATACAACTTAGCAGTTATATGAAAACCAAGGACTTTCCGTATGATAGTCAATCTTCCCGAATGCTGTGTTCGGTCCATTACGGTTTGCAAGGCGGCAGACACGACTTCCTAGGGATATAGGATGATAACTTAGTGGGGTCTCCCAACATATACTCGACGGTACATGGGAGCACAATTTTGTACTAGACCGCTATTGAATCACAAAAAGAGGAATCACCCAACCTTGAGTGAGAACAATAGTGACTAGGTTTAACGACGCCGGAGCATGTCTCTAGCCTAGACCTCTAAATAATGAGCATTATGTTCCAATGCGTTGTTAGGTTTATTCAGTTCGTTTTAAGGTTGATCTTGAATTATGTTTCAGTTTTCAGGCCTTACCATATGTATACAAAACCTAGGATGAAGCTAAGATGAATGAAATATCCTTTTTCTTCAATGAACACCTACCTAGAGAAGGGTAGAGAGATCATTCCCAAACCAAGAAAACCAAGACAAGCAAGTGAAAACACTAAGGAACACAATGCATCAATACACTAATCTCATGATGCATCGATACTACTAATGAAAGATTTAAAATTCGCTTTTCAATTTCTGAAACATGAAAATTCGTAATGCAAATGTACTTTCACTTTCGTATGCTAAATGAATGCAAACTTTTGATTTTCTTTTTGTTTTTGAATTTAAAAAGACAAACAAGCAAGTGTGAACTGATCGATCCAAACAATCATGATCTATGTTTGGTAGTGAATAAATCGAATCAACATAACAAATTGGTTCAATAATCGACACTAAAAATCAACCAGCAAGAAAACAAGTTGTGAAAAAGCCTCAAGCAAATCACAAGACGGTTGTGGATGAACCGTGAATAAACAAGTAACCCAAGCAAATGGTTTCTCGACGAAACTTTTAAAGGGCCAGGTCACATGGTCTAAAAAAACAAGACTCACTCAATGAAATCAAAGAGATAGTACCCTAACCAAAAGCAATTAAAACAAGCTAATGAGAGACAAGAAACAACAGGGGATAGACAAGATTGATGAATTTAGGAGGTTAAGTTGTAAAAACAACTTTACAGAAATCATCGCAAGTGTTACACTGATAACTAGAGATGTCGTCGCTAAAAAGAGACCATCGCTAGTGATACACAAACAACTAGAGATGTCATTGCAAGTGTTACACTGACAACTAGAGATGGTCACGGAAGTACACCTATTTTCCGCGATGGTCCGATTTCAAGAGTCGTCACAGGAAATAAACTAGCAACCCGAGATCGTCGTGGGTAGCAAGCTATAAAATGGCGACGACATCACGACTATACACGTCTTTTCTGCGATGATCCGATTTCACGAGTCGTCGCGACTGTGTGACGTTATTCAGTGACACACAGGATTTTACAAAAGAGTGATCGCGATGTCAGTGCGACTGTTAAACTTTTATCTGCGATGATGTTCAAAACAATGGCAAACGAGCCAAAAACTCCCAAACCAAAACCAGCCAATCTAACAGACAATAGAGGGACTTCCCAGATCAACCTAGGTGACCCAGAACACTGCTAATTAATCCCCAAAAACAAAGAGAGACCAAAATCAAAATCAAAACAAGAGTAAAGAGAAAAGCATAGGATAGACTCCCCAGTGGAGTCGCCAATTTGTGATGCAAGAAAGTGTTCCCTCTGCGGACAGAGGCAACCCCTCTAGCCCTAGAGTGGGTCTAGTCACAAACAAGGACAGATCAACAATAACTTTCCTTAAACAGTCAAAGTTGGAGACCTACGTCAACCGGTGGTCGATGGAGTTCTGTTGCACTGCTCCAGATTTCGCTTCGTTCTCCTCAATGAGTGATCAACCTGAAACAAAGCAAAGGAAATACAACAAAGCACGTAACTGGAAAACAACAATGATCTATTTACTTATAAAGTCAAGAAGTCATGAGCTATCAAGTAAATTACATACAAGACATAGGAAAACATCATTGATTTCATTAATAATGAAATAAGAGCATGCTTACAACCGGAGTCTTGACGTCGCAAGCCTTCTCAGAGGGATCCAGCCAGCATGTACTTCAAGCATTCACTCTTTGAAGATGGATCTCTCAACACACAAAGTCTCTCTCTCTCACTCACAAGTTTTTCATCAAGTCAAGGGCACTTCACAACCTTCCACAAGTTATCAACACTCTCACACTTATCACACTCACACCAGCTATCTATCAAAAGCACTAACAACACTACTCAATCCAAGAATTTACCAACTAGTAACTAGCTGACCATATCAAAAGTGAGTGTTTAAATAGGAGAAGGAGTCTCCATGAAAGGTGGAAGAGAGAGCTTATCCCCAAGGAAGGTAGCACAATTGACAGAACTGCCACACCAAGGAAGGAAGGGCAACACAAACTATGCCAACAACCAGGTCTGGAGTCATCCAGAAGGTCGACTGTTGGAACAAATTCGCCCAATCTAGATCATCGCAGGTACATAACTGAGATTCAGCACTGACATTGCTAAGTAGCTATGTAGCCAGTCAGATCATCGCTAAAAATAACAAATAGCCCCGCGCTAGGGCGTGTAATCAGGCCATCGCGGGAATCAAATGTACTTCCGTGCTGGCAGTGCGGCTGGACTGTTTATGAGGACCTTCTAGCGCGTATATTAAGTCCATAGTCGCGATGAGGCAGATAACTTAGGAAAAGTGGGTCAATTGGCAGCATAAGAGAGCATTTTTTCAATATGAGCATGTTTGACTTGGACACATAACACAATAGATGGAATGGGAGTGAAGGCAGTGACAAATTACTTCGTAACAGTGTGTGTAATGGTCATGTCATGAAAAAATAGCGCACAGGTGGTTAGTGCATAATTCCTTACTGCACGATGGAGTGGCCTTGTTTCCTTGAGGGGAGGATGAAGGTATGGGTGCCACTGGGGCATCAAGAAGGGCTTTCAGTTCTTCCAATGTTGGGGATTAGTTGGTAGGTGCACTGATACATTACATAGTGCACGTGGGGGAAGTACCCTAGGAGAAGAGTTAGTTTGGGTGTTGTTCATATTACCTTTCGGTTTATCCTTCTTGGTGGTATTTGTTAGCGTTTGAGATTTCACCTAGGCTGAGATAGACAAACCTCAAAGCTACATCAAACCATTTCACCTCGTAGCTAGCCCTACGAGGTATGAGAAGGATCTCTCGGGTCAAAACTCGGTGGATTTTGTCAATAGGATGAGTTGACCAATTAGGAAAAAGGATTTTAGGCTAGTAAACTGATAAGGGGATTTGATTTAAAGTTTTTGGGTTTTTTGGTGGCAATTAGAGGGAGTGCAATTCAGGGTGCGGGGATTGAGCTCAGTTTTTGCAGGTGGGTCTTTGGGGCAAGGTAGGAGTTTATGCTGATGCCTTTAGCTGAGATAGATGGTCAAGGAAAGAAGAAGAGGCTAAAGAGGGCAAACAATGAATTTGAATCCTCTCTAGAGAAAACATAAATTTTAAACAAACTTGAAAGCTGAGCATGGCATGCATGAATTCAAACTTTATCACTTCTTTTGTTTAAATAGCAGCAAGAGATTAAGAAATGGAACACATAAACACACTTACAATAACAATAGGAAACACACCATCAACATAATAATCCACAAGAATCCACAATGAAGTCTGCAAAACCCTGGCCTTCCTTTTCCTCAAATTGCAGAAAATACAAGTCAAAAATACAATAGCACTTCTCCTCTAGAGTCCAACCATGAAAATGAGAAAGAGAAGGCATAATATAGAAGGTCAAACCTCTTCCCCCACCTCTAGGG